>OY755173.1:14775543-15071491 GCA_963576735.1 Bedellia somnulentella | reverse complement strand
TTTATAGCCGTGGGTATATGTATGTATGTATGTATTGAGAGATGTGGCTGTAAACCACTCACCAAAAACCCTTAAATTTGTAATCTTTGCCCTATACTCAACTCAATGCTGAGAATAATCTAATTCCGAAGCTCTACTAGTAGGTAAAGATTGGGGAGTCTAGATCAATTCACCCTCGCTTCGCTCGAGTGAATTGATCTAGTCCTCCCCAATCTCTCATTGCTTTTCATCAAAATTATATTTATTTCTGAATTTATATTTGCAGATCGGTCAACTTTTTGCAGAACAATTCAAATCTATGTAGTCCCTCTAATCTTTAAGTGCCTTCTTTTCAACCAAATGTATTTGTGTATTTTATCTGTTATTTAATTTCAACTATCATTTTTTTCGCATTCTACAGATGTATTCATTTGATTTTTCTATAAAATTTCACATTTTTATTTGAAAATAGCAAAATCGTACTGCCTGATTATCCCTGCAGCTTGCGCTATAGTTTTTATTTGATTTAGGATGGCGCTCACTGCAGGGATAAAATTGAATTTTATTATTCTTAATCAATTTTACTATATTATTTATCTCGTAATGTAGAAGATATTGCAAAGTTCATATTATATATTTTCACAACAAATTTGTTTAGAGTACTTATTTGATAGAATTATTCACAACACTTATTTTATAATATAACATAGTTTAAATCATCGTCATCGCATCTCATAAATTTTATATTAATTTCGTATCTTAGTGGGTTCTGAGTCATCGCATTGAAGAAAGTTTATCACATTTGTGTTATATACTAATAGAAAAGAAAATGTTAATACCACGATGTAGATGTTTTGGCTATAATTTGGTATGTTTTCATCTATAACCTGATAATAATAGCTTAAAATAATAATTCTGACATTTTCAATATTTAATGAGTAAATTTTTCTTTGAGATATCACTTTAACATGATGAAATTAATCAACTTTTGTTGTAACTATGACTATGTTATTATTCGCGCCATCTAGTGAGCGCTAGCGTAAAACACATTTAGAGACTGATAACTAAATATATCGGACTTAATTAATATCATCAAATTTGAAGTGGATTTTTAATTCGTTTAATTTCATCATAACTTACTTCATATGATTAAATACAAATATGATAGAAACAAAGATGAAACAATGTTACGAAACACTAAAAACATATCATTAATTGCGACATCTATTCAAACCTTTCGGTACTTAATAAATAATTAATAAATAGTAAGTAAAATGTGATCTTTAACCTGTTTGAAATTGTTACATTCGATTCGTCATAAGATGGCACTTACAATGCAGAAAAAAATACTTTTTTAGGATGTAAATAGTAATTAATGATAGTATGCGAATACATACAAGCATACTTTTATTGGAGTATAGTTAAAATATTTGTTAACCCATATGACCGAAATAATTATAAAGGTTTCGTTTTTGGAGTAGACTCTATTAGTTTCTATCTTTACCTGATTTCAAAAATTTTGATGCGATATTTAGCATAGTATTTGTCAGACTTAAGAGTAAACTTAAGTTATATAAACTTACACTAAAATGGAAGATTCGCACGTTTACACGTAAAAGTATGTATGTAATTTCGTTCGAAATTTCGTTAGGCTGAACCGATTTAGCTACGGTTTTCTCTTTTTAAACGATTTATAAAAAGTGATTCATAATTAATTTTTTGCTCAAAATTTTACATATCACAACATATAAATACGTTAACGGAGAGATTTATTTAAGTATAATTACGAGTTTAGATAAAGGGAAATAGTTCTTGTTATTCTTTCTTAAGCAATGGTTATATAACATGACAATTTAGATTCAAAATTAATGACTTAATTTATTTTTATCATAGTTCTTTTCCAACAAAAATAATAATATGTCAGCATAAGTACAAAGCGATTCCTTTTTTGATTCATGTATCATATCTCAACTGTTTTGCTGTATCAGCAGTAAATATTGAAACACTAAGACGTGTACACATTCACTCTATTGTGATCAACTTAAAAATGTGCCTTATGCATAGATCAATTAAGGAACTTTTTTATATAAACGGTTCTGTTTTGAATCGATGCATTTTGATTTTTTCTACATTGTGGAGTTGTCTTTACAATCGCTGAATATAAATACTGGATTGGGGGGCTTAATTGCTCCATTTCTGCTCGCTATACATCTAAGCGATCGTAGTGCTCTCCTATTTTGTTTTATCTGTGACGTGTGGTGCAACAAGAAAATTTCACAAGTATGTAAGTATTACTTTATTTTATTTTTTATTTGAATTTTGGAACTTGCTCCATACGCATCTTGCTTCACATCTTTATTTCATAAATAAAGGAGTATCGGTTATTTTTCTATTTTATGGACAAGTGTAATTTATTCGGCGATCGATAGTCTCTGCCTACCCCAATGGTGCGGAACTAATAGTGCAAGTACATGTATGTAATTTATTTGATGAAATTTCATAATAAACTTGTTTATTTCAGGTGTTCATTAAATCCTTTCTGGGCCGAAGAAGACGTAGCTAGCGGTAGCGGCATTGCGGCACTCGCACCACTGACAGCACAGCCCAAGAAAACCAACTCTGGTGCGGCGGAGGGCAAAAAGAAACGCACCTACAGCCGCAAGAAGCCCGAAGCGACAGCAATATCATCGCCATCACCGGCAGTCGCCGTCGCTTCTGCACTGTTACCAGAGCGGGAGCTGTTTCTCAGCTCCAGTTCCGAAAGCGAACGTGAAGAAGCTCCGCCCGTAAAAACAAAAAAGAGATCGGAGGTAAGTTCTTCTTTGCTTATTCTTTTTTGAGGACCAATGAGGAGGTGAAGTTGTAGTTATATAACAAACAACTAAATTATAATAAATCGCTGCATAATTAACATTATCCCTACTCAATCATACTACAAAAACATCAAATAAATTAAATTCCTTTATTTTAGGTTATTATCAAAGATTATTTTCGCGATTTTCCTGTACAAATACTGATAAGATTATTAATAATTTTCAGCCCGAGCCGAAACGAGAGCCAGTGCGTGCGGTGCCGTTGCGCAGTTGGCTGAGTCAGCGTGTCGCAGGCGGCTACACGACTCAATCCGACCCTGTCAAAGTAGGAGAGTACTTTGTTGAAATAAAAGTGTACCAGACGCGGGAGGTAGAAAAAATTGCTGCCAATGAGCGCTGGAAACATTCATTGTTAACATTGAAACTCGGAACCGACACCGATACGCGCTTTTGGAAAGCGCTTAATACTGCTGTCATAGCAGGCAGGGACGAATTTAAACACGTCCAACCTGTATTATACGCAAGTAATGTGTTTTGAAGTCATAACTGTTTTAGTTCGTATTCCATAATTAGATCCTGTCTTCATTATTTTAATCTCTTTTATTTTCTTAACAAATGGTGGGCAGCAATTTATTTTACATCTCGACGACCTACTAAGAAATTCGTAATATGTTAATTATAAGTTGTATTTTAAACAATTATTAATCAATATATAATCTCGACTACCTACTAAGAAATTCATAATATATATTAATTATAAGTTGTAATTTAAGTTGTTATTATTATTAATCAATATAATATAATCTGATACAATTTAATTTGGTTAATTATTTCAATTATATTTACTTCCTTCTATTTCATAATTTGAATAAGCAATATTTCATAAATCTCGTACTGCTTAACGTTACTATATATTTATCACAAGCAATAAAATTGACATAGGTAGGTAATAATTTTTAAAATAGAATAATGTTTTTTTGTAAAGATTGCAACTTTTTTGTGCCCAAACTTACATCACACAAAAAATCTAATATTCATAAGTCCAATTGCTTACTTCGTTCTAAATTTGAGAATGTTCAATTAATAGCAACAGCTTTTCAAGGCAGGATTGCTAGTTACAAGGTTAACCCCATTTCAGCAGCAACAAATACTCCTGAATATTTTCTATCACAGTTTGCTAACACAGTTTGTGAAATTATAAAATTAAATCTTATGGAACATAAAACAATTAAAGTGAACTTAGAACTCTTCGCATCATATTATTTACCTAAGAATAATGAAAAGTCTTTGAAATCTTTTAATAGCAAGTATGAAGCAGTTTTTCAAAGTACTGATATTGTTTCTTTATACGCGCAGTTTACTGAAATACTTCTAACGAAAAGTTCTGAATTTGAACAGTCAGAATCAGGGTGGACTTTAGATTCCGTGCACCATTTAGAAATAAACATCAATAAATATAATCCTTTACGAGCTGGTTCGTACATTGCTTTACCGATGAAAATATCTAGTAAAAAAGCGTGTTTGAATATAAAGAATAATGACGATCGTTGTTTTTTGTGGTGTATAACAGCTCACATTTTTCCAACGAAAGACAACCCCAATCGAACGACTTCATATCCGCATTATTCGAATCTATATGATATATCTGGTATGGATTTTCCTCCCAGTGTTCAGAGTATAAAATTATTTGAGAAAAATAATTCTCACATTAGTGTTAATGTTTACGGTGTAGAAAACGGTGAACAAATAATGGGTCCCTTATATAAAACCCCACGACGTAAACTCAATCATGTTAATTTGTTATATTTTAGCAATGGTGTTCAAAATCATTTCTGTTTAATAAAAGATTTTGAAAGACTTGTTCGCGACCAGTTGACTCAACACAAATGTAAAATATACTTGTGTGATGAATGTTTTACTTATTTTAGTAGCGAGGAAAAATTGTTCGATCATGGTTGCTCAAGAATACGCACAATACTTCCCGATGAAAATACTAAACTACAATTTTCTCATTATGAAAGAACTCAAAAAATTCCTATTGTCATTTATGGTGATTTTGAAAGTTTATTACGAGAATATTCAGATAAAAATAAAACTAATAACGGTGAAAATGTGCAAATACATGAAGCTTCAGCCTTTGCTTATTACATATGTTGTAAATCGAGACCAGAACTTAATGATTATATTTCTTATCGTGGACCAAATTGTGCGAAAAGATTTGTTGAATCAATTACGAATGATATAAAGCGTTTGTATCAATTATTAGAGGTATCGAGAATCATGGATGCTCTTTCTACAGATGAAGAAATACAGCACAATAACGCTGATACTTGTCATATTTGCAAAACTAAGTTCAATAGTGAAGACATCATTGTAAAAGACCATGATCATTTCACTGGCAAGTACAGAGGTCCAGCCCATAGTTACTGCAATCTCAGCGCTAAGCAATGCAGTTTTATTCCAATAATATTTCATAACTTATCTGGTTACGATTGTCATTTATTTATTAAAGAGCTATCTGAAACTTTCGGCGGAATTAATTTAATACCGCATTCTAAAGAAAAGTACATATCTTTCACGAAATTTGTGCCTATTGATAGAAAAAAATTCGGGCAATTAAAATTCATTGACTCGTTTAACTTTTTAAGTTCTGGTTTAGATCAGTTAGCTAAAACTTTATGCCCTAATGACTTCAAGAATTTGCGAAAATTTTACCCGGACGATGTTTTTTTTAATTTAGTTTGTAAAAAAGGTATCTATTGCTATGATTATGTAGATAATTGGGAGAAATATTATGAAACTCAGTTACCCGATCGGTCGTGCTTTTATAATAGACTCACCTCAACAAATATATCATCAGAAGATTACCAACATGCATTAAAAGTGTGGGAAACTTTCAGTATTCGGAATTTGGGAGAATATACTGATTTATATTTGAAATGTGATGTCCTAATACTGACTGACATTTTTGAGAAATTTAGAGAAATGAGTCTGTATTATTATAATTTAGATCCATGTTATTACGTTTCTTCACCATCATTAAGTTGGGATGCTATGCTTTTTTATACCAAAATTGAATTAGATTTGATATCTAATGTAGATATGTATCAAATGATTGAAAGTGGAATAAGAGGGGGCCTTTCTCAATGCGCATTAAGGTATGCTCGGGCTAACAATAAGTATTTACCTCTTTATAATGAGCTAGAACCAAGTTCGTTTCTAATATATCTTGATTGTGTTAATTTATACGGATTTGCAATGATGCAAAAACTTCCCGTAAGTGATTTTAAATTTTTAACAGCAGATGAGGTATCCGAGTTTGATATTAAAAAAGTAAAGATCAATGGAAATCTTGGTTATATTCTTGAAGTCGACTTGCATTATCCTGAGAGTATTCATGATGCTCATCGTGATTTACCATTTGCTGCCGAAAAATTTTCCCAAGTTAAAGGTAAAACTCCAAAGCTTATTGCGAATCTATACAATAAATATCGATTTGTTATTCATTATGTTCATTTACTAGAATGTTTAAATAATGGGTTAACTCTTCTCAAGATTCATAGAGTTCTTTCTTTTAAACAAAGCAACTTTTTAGAGCCTTATATTACTCTAAACACTCGTCTTAGACAGAACGCTAAATCGGAATTCGAAAAAGACTTTTTTAAGAAACAGAATAATTCTATTTTTGGAAAAACAATAGAAAACAAAAGAAAGCAAGTGGATGTTAAGCTCGTCAATATATGGACTGATTTATTTAACACTACGAATAAAATGTGTGGTGCTGAAAAATACATAAGTGCTCCACAATTCAATAGTTTAACAATATTTTCAGAAAACTTAGTAGCGATTCAATTAAATAAGTCAAATGTGGTTTTGGATCGTCCTATTTACATAGGATTCTCAATTTTGGAATTATCTAAGGCTCACCTCTATTATTTTCACTATACCGTAATGAAAAAAATATACGGTGAACGTATACAGTTGTGTTACACAGACACTGATAGTTTGCTTTATTACATAAGAACTAATGATTTCTATGAAGACATGAAAAGCCACATCAAATACTTTGATACAAGTAATTTTAAAGATGATAATATCTATAGCATGCCTAAAAAAAATATGAAAATACCTGGCTATTTTAAGGACGAAATGGGTGGAGAGGTAATTTCTGAGTTTGTTGGATTGCGATCCAAGCTATATTGTATAGACTCCATTAATACTTCTATCAAAAAAGCTAAAGGAGTTAAAAAGTGTATTACTAAACGAATAAATATAAACAATTATAAGAGAGCGCTATTTTGTAATGAAAGTCTTAGAGATGATATGTTTGTAATACGGTCAAAGAGTCATAATATATATACACACAGAATAAATAAATTAGTTCTTGATAGCACGGACAACAAAAGGCAGCAAGTTAAAAATACTTTTGAAACATTGCCTTGGGGCCATTTCACCACAATATTATGACTTTTTGAAAGTAGTTTGCTTAGATTAACCTATTTTATCCATTTACTGTATTTCTTCATCTATTTTGTAACTACTTTATTTTTTTATTAGAAATTACTGTTTATCTTTTATTTAATATTAATAAAATGCCTAAAATACAACATTATTTCTGGTTTTAATTTTTACGTTCTTATTTATTTATAATTATTTTATTCATCCAAGATCTTTTAGATAATAAAATGTTCCAATAATGAAATCAGGTTGAAATGGTAGGGAATATAAGAAACAAATAAAAAAGAATGAAATAAATTAAACTTAGGTGTTTTATTTTTTCTTTAAACCTAAAGATAAGTACATACTCAATATCACAATTTTACAATAAAATTGATTAATTAAAACATGCTTCATTATACTACTATAAATCTAAATCAGCTGATATTTTTTTAGATATTTTGTTGATAATATTTTTTGTACTGTCCATCACATCATCATATAAGTCAGTCACAAGATATTGGGCACTCACATTTTGTTCATTTTCACTTTCACAAACTGCTTTTATATCTATTTTAATTATATATCGCCCCTTCGATTGATTATTTTTCACAATAAATGAAGATTTAGTAGCAGGTTTCTTTTTTAATGTTTTCCCTTGTTTATTAACATGTGATTTCTTAAAATATTCTCGTCGCCTTTTTTCCACTCTTTCCAGCCATCCATCGACGTCCTGAGCGTGATAAAATGGATTATTCACGTCTTCAACGTCAATATTAGGTTGTATTACATCGTAGATGTTGTCTAATGTAATTTGACTTGCAGCCGACATTGCCTATAAAAGAAAAATAGACGTATTCGTAAATATGAAATAACCGGGTACTTATGACTAAATAAATTTAAAAAAATATTATACAAAACTTACCGATTAGAGTGAGTGCCTTAACTTGTATTACACTGAAATCTCGAGAGCGACTGACAGGATGAGACGTGTAGAGCATTGATGTTTCATATTATACCTTCTGTGAACTGTTAGGGTATTCGACAAAATGCTCCTTATTTCGTTGTCTTAATATACTTTTAAGAAATGCAAGTAAACATCCGACTTAATATATCATGTTTTTTTTTCAATGATTTCAGAGATATTATTCCTTATTAGTATAATTAAAGTCAACAGGCAAAAAGACGTAAGTGTGTAGTTAGGTACGTGTATATTTTTTAGAATATTCTTACATATTTAACGTATGGTTATAAAGTTACAGACATCATACAGCAAAATGAAGTTAATCAAACAACCCGTATCCTTAAAAATTGATGCATTTAAAATCGAGCCCTCTGTAAAGACTTGTAGACACAGTATACTGTTACCTAATTCCATTCGCAGTATTATATGCGGCCCCTCAAATTGCGGTAAGACAAATATTATGATGAGTCTTTTACTAAACGAAAATGGACTAAAATTTCGAAACATTTATATTTATTCGAAAACAACGTTTCAACCAAAGTATAAATTTTTAGAAGAAGTTCTTAAAAGTATTCCTAATGTCAAATTATTTATGTTTCAAAATAAAGAAGATGTGATATCACCTAATGAAGCCTTAGAAAGATCAATTATTATTTTCGATGATGTAACTTGCGAAAATCAAACTAACATACGCAATTTCTTTTCCATGGGACGTCATAAAAATATAGACTGTTTCTACTTATCACAGACCTACTCTAAAATACCTAAACAACTTATACGAGACAATGCAAATTTATTGATTATTTTTAAACAGGATGATATAAATTTAAAACATATTTACGATGAACATGTAAGTTCTGATCTCAGTTGGATCGATTTTAAATTACTAGCTGCTCGTATTTGGAAAGATCCATACTCATGTTTAATAATAAACAAAGACTGTGAACTAAATAATGGAAGGTATCGGAAAACATTCGATGTGTTTGTGAAATTTGAATAAAATATAAATACTTTGAACTATGGGAACTAAATTCAATCGAAAATAAACTGTATCAATTAGCAGTAGTTTGTTAAAATTGGCGTTTAATAATGGAAACAGATATAAAGAAACAATTAATAAAATCAGTACAAAGTATTAAAAATAAAGTAAAGCAAATGCGTCAAGAAGACCACAATTTAGAAATTGAGCAGTGTAAAAGATTGAAACCAATAACAGGACCATTAGAAGCTATGATCACGCTTAATACCTTTCCAAACAAAGAAAATTCTAAGATTTCTAAACTTACTGATCATATTGATGAAAATATTACAAGCGTTAGCGAAAACAATTCGGATAATGAAGATCAGTTTAATGAAAACGACATACTAGATAGCAAATCGTCAGTCAAATTAGAAACTCATAAAGCAATTGCAGACTCGCCTTATTCTTATAATACGCTAGATAAAGAAAATATGGCAACTCCTATAATATCGCCAGACTTTACCTCACAAATCAAGTTGAAGAGTAACATGACAAATGAAATGTCTAGCAATTCTCCTCGAAATATGGTTAAAAACTACAATGTTACATACGGCGTCAGAACAGAAGGAAACAATTTAATGATCGGAAATACCCCGGTGACGTTAAAATCATATGGATCAAATCCTTCTAATAATTATACAATTCTCAGCATAAATAAGAAAAGCTATGAAGTGACACCAGGACTGAAACAACTATTATTTGAAAATAGGCCCGACGAAAGTTTAATTGCTGAAAAAGATAAACTTGTGTATAAAGATATTTTGGTTCATACACATGCACATAAAAGGGGATTTACATCTTCAGGACAAATATTAGGAAACGCTGGAATGAAATATCTGAGTATTATAAAACCTCTTTTTTCTGAATTTGATAAATGTAAGGAAGGAGGTAATTTACAGATTTTGAAAAAATATAGACCGAATACGGATTTTATATACTGGGATGATCCCAACGAACTAATTGATAGATTAAAAGTCTTGTTAGCTTCAAAAAATGCTGGCAATACAAACCATGATAATGAAATAATCTCTATTGTAGAAGAATTAAAGGAAGCGGGCATTATTAAGGAATAAATAAAGCTTGCAGCATGATTCCTCAACTAGTCAATTCGAGAAAGTCAATCATGAACGTTGACAAGTTTGGGCATCATATTTTTAAAAAACAAAAAAATATTGAAGCTGTGTATCATGAGCGCTGTATTGATTTAACAGAAGATTGCAGCTTAGATGCTAAAAATAAAATTATTAAAAACATCGGAGCACCAATCGATTCTCAAGACTGTGCAACTAAACATTACGTTGACACAATTTTTGACACATTATCTTCTCAACTCAAGACAATAAGTAAAAACTTTACACAGGCTACAAAAGAATTAACAAGGGATATATATAGCGTTCAACAACACTTAGATGCGAATTCCGCGAAAATAAAGAAAAAATGAGCAAAGAAAGTGTGGTTAACGAAATTCATAAACAAGCAAGAAAAAACTTTCCTCGAAGACACGTTGTAATGAAGGACATAGATGATCTATGGCAAGCTGATCTTATAGATATGCAGTCTTTTTCTAATAAAAATTCTGGCTACAAATATATTTTAGCAGTAATTGACACCTTTTCTAAGTACGCTTGGGCTTACCCCTTAAAACAAAAGAGTATGGAATGTATAACACTTGCGTTTCAAAATTTGTTAAACAAAGGTCGCATTCCAAAAAATTTGCAAACAGATTTAGGAACTGAATTTTACAACAAGAAATTGAAACAGTTACTACATCAATATAAAATAAATCATTATTCTACATATTCTACCAAAAAGGCATCCATTGTAGAAAGATTTATAAGGACCATTAAAGGTAAAATGTACAAGCAGTTTAGTTTACAAGGTAGTTATTTATGGTGCAATAATGTTCTTTCTAAATTAATAAAATCATACAATAATACTGTTCATAGAACAATCGCGCTCAAACCAAGTCAAGTTAATATCAATGTTAAGAAAACTGTATTAGATAGATATAGGAAATTAGAATCAAATGAAAGATCAAAACAAGGTATATCAAAACTTAACGTAGGAGACAATGTCCGTATTAGTAAATATAAAGGAACATTTGAAAAAGGATTCACTCCGAATTGGTCGACTGAAATATTTAGGATTAGTAAAGTACAGAATACGAATCCGTATACATATCTTTTAAAAGATGCACGACATCGACCCATTTTGGGTTCATTTTATCCTCAAGAATTACAAAAAACTTTATATCCAAACGTTTATCTCATTGAAAATGTAATAAAAAAGAAAGGTGACAAATTACTAGTAAAATGGTTGGGTTTACCTGCTGAAGAAAACAGTTGGATACATAAATCAAGAGTTTTATAAGTAAATAACGATCTATTTCATCTCATTTATGTTCGAGACTTGGAAGAAAGAGTAGTAATTATTCCCTTTATATTAAAAGATAAATAAAAATGCTAAGGAAGACACTAAAAAAAACAAAAATTAATAAAATTAGAAAACGTGAGAATGCATCATACAAAAAAGAAGTTAAAACTGGTACTGGAATCAAGAAAACATTTAAAAACATTGTTTCTCTTACAAAGAAACATATTAAGAAATTCAAGCCTACTTGTAAAAAGGCAGCCATAGACTTAGCTGTTGCTATTGCAAACGAATTGACCTCAGATTCAAACACACCTGTAAATGTTCCGCGAGTAATACCTGTTCCAAAAGTTGGAGGGTTTCTACCCTTGATACCAATATTTGCCGGATTGTCTGCTGTGGGAGGCTTGGCTGGTGGTGCAGCCGGCATTGCTAGAGCTATTAATGTCACAAAATCGGCTAAAGAGCGCTTGCAAGAACTTAAAAGACATAATCAAAAAATGGAAGAGTTGTACATTGGAAAAGGACTTCGTCTTAGAGAACATAGTGATGGTTTAAAAATTTATGTGAATGGAAAAAACTAGTTTCGAGGCTACCTAAAAGGGCGCTTACTAATATTGATTTACTTAATTTTAGCAAGCACATTCCGCATTTTAGAGGAGTATTTATGAGAGATGAATTACCTAGGAAACCATTAAAAAAAGAATGTGGTATTATCAATCTCGATATATCTCAAAATTCGGGAACTCATTGGGTAGCCTACGCAAAATGTGGCAACTATGTAGAATATTTTGATAGTTATGGAAATTTAAAACCCCCTGAAGAATTAGTAAAATATATAGGATCGAATATATTTTACAATTACGATAATGAACAAAAAACTCATCCGTATATATGTGGTCATTTATGTTTGAAATTCTTATTTTCATTTTGGGAATCTAGATAGATAAATAAGGAACGAGTTGAAAAAAAGCTTTAGTTCATCACGATGTCTTTAACATTAACCATCACAGGCAACACTTCTATACTTCAATGTGAATTTAATCCTCCCTTAATGTTAGATAGTAATTATGAGTGTGGTTTATTATATTTTTCGACTTTTAATACAATTCCTAATATTCATGAAAACAATAATATATTTTCTTACGGCGATAATGAAGTCGTTGAAATTCCTATTGGTACCTACGATCTATTTGATATACAAGAATATCTCAAATCTAAAATAAAAGACTGCCAGTTAATCATTCAACCTAACAACAATACTTTTAAGTGTTCTCTATTTTGTACAAAATCAATTAATTTAAAAGTTAAAAATAGTATAGGTTCATTATTGGGGTTTTCAGAAACGATTTTAGAACCCTATAAATGGCATGAATCGACTCACCCTATAAACATTCTTCCAGTGTCTGTGATACAGATAGAAAGTGATCTCATACAGGGCTCATACACTAACGGTGAACCCACACATATAATCCATGAGTTTGTGCTAAATATTCCGTCAGGACATCAATTGATTGAAGTTCCGAAAACCGTAATTTACTTTCCAATAAGAAAACGATATATTTCGTCAATAACAGTTAGGGTTTTGGATGTAAAAGGAAAACTGATTGATTTCATAAACGAAAATATACAGTTGTGTCTTCACTTGCGAAAATTAAGATGATTGTATATAACGATTATGGTAGTGCTTATAAAATACAAGGTAAAAATAAAAATAATACCACTATCAAGCGGGTTGTCAAACGGTTCAGTCACGGAAATAAAAAACAAAACATTAAAATCTCAAAAAGTAATAGAGTATTTCTTCAAGCAATTGGGTTTAAAGTATGACTGTCCTTCAGATATCTGATTATCCACAATTCGATAATTCTATCGAAAGTTATGAAGTTCATACATATAATCCGTATAACAACAGTTTTAACGAAAATGATGAAATTCGCATACCTATTCATCAGCAAGATATTTATCTATTACCTTCTGCAAGTGCAATATATATTGAAGGAAGTTTCCTTGTGCAAGTAAAAGAAAAAGATAGTACAATGATAAAAAAAAATGTTAAATTAACAAATAATGCCATATCGTTTTTATTTCAAGATATTAGATATGAAATGAATGGTGTTGAGATAGATCGTATCAAAAATGCTGGAATAACAACTACATTAAAATCTTTAGTATCCATGAACAGTGGAGAAAGCAAAGCCGCTGAAATGTGGGGGTGGAAAGTGGATGGATTTCCAGAACAAGATGGTCGATTTTGTGTTCTTTTACCATTGAATAAATTACTAGGTTTTGCTGAAGATTATAAAAAAATTATCATAAATTGTAAGCATGAACTTATACTTAACAGAAGCAGCACAAATTTAAACAGCGTAGTATTAAATAATGGTGAAATTTTAAATCTTAATTTGCAAAAGGTACAGTGGCGAATGCCTCATGTCAAAGTATCAGATCAGCAAAGGCTTACATTGTTAAAACATTTGGAAAAAGACAAAGCAGTTCAAATTGCATTCAGGAATTGGGATCTGTATGAGTATCCATTATTGCCTCAAACTACAAAACATTCGTGGGCTATAAAAACAACTTCACAATTAGAAAAGCCTCGTTACGTTATATTTGGATTACAAACTAGTCGGAAAAATAATAAGACGCGTGAGAGCACCTTTTTCGATCACTGTAATTTAACGAACATTAAATTGTTTTTTAATTCTTATTACTATCCTTATGATGCACTTAATCTAAAGTTTGATGAAAACAAGTACAGTATATTATATGACATGTACACTAAATTTCGTCAGTCATTTTATAACATTTCAGTGGACCCGCTGCTTGATTACCAAGAATTTAAAGTAAAAGCTCCAATATTTGTAATAGATTGCTCAAGGCAAAACGAAAATTTAAAAACGGGCCCTGTCGATGTTCGACTGGAAATCGAAAGTTTAATCGATATTCCTAAGGATACTAGTGCTTACTGTTTAATTATTAACGATCGCCTTGTAGAGTATCGACCGTTAAGTAACATAGTGCGAAAAATATCATGACATCTATAGCCATTGTAGACGTGCAAGGATTCAGGAAAGATGACAACCAATTTATTTTAAAAGAAATTGCAATCGCATGTAATAATCAAATGCAAGTGTTTTTGGTAAAGTCACCTTTTCCATCCTATAGACTATCAGATACAGAAAGAAAGCAAATAAGGTGGATAGAAAGAAACAAACAAATGAATTGGAACGAAGGCTTTGTTACTTATGAAAAGTGTCTGACACTAGTTGTTAGTTTTTTGTTTGATAAAACTGTTTATTGCAAAGGTACTGAAAAAGTGAATTGGATTAAAGATATATTATTGGACTATAAAGATGTTATTAATTTAGAAGAGATGAATTGTCCTAGTTTGTTAAGATTGTATGAAGAATTTAAGTTAAGTAATGATATTCATAATTGTATTCATCATTCCGCTACTTGTGCGTTACGAAATGTAACATGTTTACGAAAATGGTGTATTTTAAAAAATATTATATAAATTTTAAAGCACGAATGTATTTTATTTATATTTCTTGTTCCTTTTGCAATTATAATAACCAAAATAATAACCAGATAGTTCCTATCAGAAACAATGATACACACACACAATGTACCTAAACGAAAAGATTAGTGATATGGTGGTTTATGTTATAATTACTAAAATGATAACAAAACAGGTAGCATGTTGAATATTTCTAAAAGCGGAAACAGATTGAAACAATAACAAAAAGTAGCATAAGTTCAATAAAGATTGAGTGAAATTAGACAACGGATAAAATACAAATACTTTTGGTGGAAAAAAAAGGCACTTAAAGATTGGAGGGACTAGACAGATTTGAATTGATCTGCAAAATTAGAACGATCTGCAAATAGAAATTCAGAAATAAATATAATTTTGATGAAAAGCAGCGAGAGATTGGGGAGGACTAGATCAATTCACCCGAGCGAAGCGAGGGTGAATTGATCTAGACTCCCCAATCTTTACCTACTCATGAGAAGGCTCAAAGTTACCAAAAGGGCAATGGAGAGAGCGTTGGTAGGAGATAAACTACACGATCGAATAAAATTAATAACTTATTTACTTTAATTTAACTATGAAAATAATATGCAACTTACGGAAATAAATTTAGGTAATAAAACTTTTCGAGCGCCATCTGTCGTAACTTGTTGCTTTTACTAGAATGAATGTTAGTAGTATTGTATTAACTTTTGTTTTGGTAATTAAGAACGATTCCGGTAGATAGCACTACTAGTAGTAAAATCTATGAAAAGAAAACTAAATCGTCTGTGAGGACTCTGCCAGGAGAATTAATAGATAATTTACATACATTTGCCGTGTAGTGTCGGCTTAGAATAACACTACCCCATTTCTACCCGTGGGTGATCGTAAGAGGCGACTAAGGGTATAGGGGGCTTTTTAAGTGATTTTTGGGCGATGTGGTTGGAGACCCGTCACCAAAAACATTTATTATAACCATCTTTTCCCAATCAACTTCCAAAAGTGGCTAAGGAATTTTTCAATCCAAAGCTCTGGCTACCCCGTTAAGGGATTTATAGCCGTGAGTATATGTATGTATGTATGTTACATGCATATATATATATATATATACTCACGGGTATAAATATCAGGGTAGCCAGAGCTACAGAAATTGAAAATCCTGTGCCAAAAAGGATGGTGGTTGATAGGTCACCCGCTACATCGCCCAAAAATGAATTAAAATCCCTAACATACTTACTAACATATTATACTAACATACTTAACATATTGGAATACAAAAAAAATATACAAATACAAAAATCTTTATTCCGTTTCATGTTATTTTACAGAAGTATAATTTTTGGATAAACTAATACTTTCCACTAATCTTTTCTTTCCCTGTCCCCAATGAAAAAAACACTTTGTAAGGCAAAATTATGATAAATTGCTTAATGTAACTTAACTTCAGCAGACCTTATAAAATTTTATACTTCTCCTAAAACAATTGCTTCCAATTTTGAGACTAACGTAATATTCGTATTTTCTAGATATTACGGTAAACAAAATAGTAGAATATTTTTCATGATAATAAGCCTAATAAGGCTAAGGCAATAAATGGTACCGCGGCGGTCGTTGTCGACTTCTTTGGGGAGGCTTTCGTCTATCGATGGCGGTAGTATGATGATGGGATGATTAGAGAACACTGTTTGTGATTTTTATGTATATAACTGATTGATTTTTGAAATTGAGGTTGTTATAATGGTATTATATATGCTGTGTAGTATCGGCTTAGTATATCACTAACCCATTTCTTCTCGCGGGTGTCATAAGAGGCGACTTAGGGTATTGGGACTTATGATGTGATTGTCGGGCGATGCGGTTGGAGACCCATTATTTACAATCCTTTCCCCACTTAACTTCCAAAAGTGGCTGAGGAATTTTAATTCCGAAGCTCTGGCTGCCCCCTTTCTGGGATTTATAGCCGTGAGTATATGTATGTCTGTATGTTATAATAGTACTGATTATTACATTTTGTGTTCTGGAAGTGGCATTTAATGATACAGATTTATTTATGTCATCATTTTATTTAATTGAATACATATATACTCACGGCTATAAATCCCTAGACGGGGTAACCAGAGCTAAGGAATTAGAAATGCCTTAGCCACTTTTGGAAATTGAATGGGGAAAGATGGTAAAATAATGGTTGTTGGTGATGACTGATGAGTCTCCAACCGCATCGCCCACCGGAAGAAATGGGGTAGTGCTTTTCTAAGCCGAAACTACACAGCTCTTTAATTTCATTGCCAAAAACTACTTACTACATAGGATTTTACTCTACCTTAGTTATTTGTATGTATTTATAGGATACTGACATCTATGAATTGATGAGACCCTATTTCATTTAATCGCCCTTTCAGACGGTCCGATCTTTATACTAAATGTTAGTCACGTAGCTTAGACAGCATCTTTTTTAGTTTTGGAACTATATCATACATTTATGTGTCGACGTCTGTGGATAGGTGACTATAGCTTGCGGGTTCGGTCCCCGCTGAGAGCAACATTTATGTAATGAACATAAATTGTTATTGTTTCTTAGTCTTGGATGTTATTTATGTATTATATCATATTAAATCTATCGTTAAGTTAGCAACCCATAATATAAGTCTTACTTAGTTTGGGGCTAACTTGATTTGTGTAAAATAAGTATGTCTGTATATGATTAATTAGTAGTTCATACATATTTTGACAATTCTGCAGGGCTCCTTCTCCCTCATTGCTTACAGTGTATCTTTATGTGTCATGGATATTTTATTCCCTACTTAAGTTCCCTCCCGTAGGTTTAGGTTGATGTGTAGTCTTGGCTTAGAAATAGCACTATCCATTTTCCCACGGCCGTCGCAAGATGAGACGTCCTAATATTGGAGCTTTTAAACCAACTCTCCTTTATCTTACAATATTTTCCCTACTCAACATTCTACATACATACATACATACTCACGCAGTTAGTTCCCATTGAGGTAGACAGAGATTATCGATCGCCACTTTGTACGATCCGGGCAAAACTCTCTTATATTTCAACTTTCTAATAGTTTCTAAATAGTCTCTGATAATTTTCAGTTCTGGTTACCCATCTTTGGGATTTATAGCCCTGAGTATTTGTATGTATTCCCATGTAAGGTTTAGGTTTTTGTTCACACAAATAGTAAAATAAACGCAAAAAATATATTTTACATTGTATTTAATATCCATTGGTACAAATTAAAAATAACATTGAAATTATAACCTAATCAGACTAGATCAAAAATGTCAGCGAAAAATCGCAAAATCTCTTTCATGCACAAAAAGTGAGCTCCTCCACGACAGTTGCCATTCCATGGAGGGTCATTTATGTGGCAGCCACGCGGTGCGCGGCGTCAGAAGGGGTGGCGGCAGTCCGGCCGCGGGTCGAGTCCAGCCAGCGGGCGCGCGTCCCATCAGCGGGACACGTCTGGCTCCGCGCTCTCGCAGGCCGGCTGCTGCATCTGGGCCGTTTCTATCGTGTTGATGAGCCGGTCCAGCCCAAACAGGAACCCTTCTTCGTGGTTCCCTTGCTCCCAGCGAGCGCGGTGGTTCACTTTAGCCCCATCAGGGACGCGTCTCGTTTTGGCAAAGTCAATAAGCCATGCGCCGACGTGATCTTCATCGTATATTATGAAAATACTGCTGCCAACAATTTCATGGGTTTTGAAGTAGTCGGAGCGCTCGAAGAGCTCCCTGATTTCACGTAGACGAGCGACTATCGCTTTGCGGGCGCGCTCGTTGTTGCCGATGAACCGGGCGATGGTCGCGGCCAGCTGTTGCGGCTCGCGCACGTTCTGCAGGTCGGTCAGCGGCGGCTCCCCGGGGAGCTTCACCGCCTCGATGCGGAACCCGTGGTCGGCGGACGAAGAACGCTGCTCGCGGAACTGCATGTAGCGCAGTTTAGTCACTGCACGGGCTTCGTGCTCCTCCGCCGTGGGTGCGTCGGGGTCTACACGAACCATTTTTTCATAGAGATCGGTTCTTGCACGCGCATTGCTCACTTCGTCTTCGAGGAAGGTTCGGGTTCCCATTTTAATATCCATTACGTGGGGGTTTTTGAAGCCGTGTAGCAAGTCTTGAAGCTCGATGAATCGTTCACCGGCGTATTCGAGCTCCCGGTAGTATTTGGGGATGGCGGAGCGCATGTGCGGGCAGGCGGCCAGCGCCTCGTAGGTGTCCCGCTCGGGGTTGTGGTGCGCGTGGTCGCCGGGGGCGCGGCGCTTCCACACCGTGCCCGGGCCGGCCGGCGCCAGCGAGCCGGGGTGGCCCGACAGCTGGAACCATTCTGAGGACCGTGATTTCAGCAGCGCATCAGAAGCTGGAGCTGATAATTCTAAGGCGTTCTGAAACAACAGATAATCGACATTAGATAATTGCTATAGTATAGAAAGTTCAAGATATTTATTATGGAAATTATTAGTTTCGACATAAAAAAATATTATATGAATTATTAACAGTTGTCTTTCTTATTGTTTTATTAATTTATGATTATTAATCATTATTAACGTTTTACGTATACGTTATTAATGTTTTTTGTTAACCACTGTCGTAACTTTTTAATAGAAGCGAGGTGTTTTTTCATAATGGGATTTCAATGATTTTTATCTTGTAACAAAATAAAAATGAGAAAATAATAGCGTGAAGCTGTTTAAAAAATGTGTTTCTTAAATGATACTTACAATAGCCAGGAATTTGAGAAGGTCCTTTGGATGCGCAGCGGGTGAGGCTGGAGCTTGCACAGGGGTGAATTCTGAAGGCGATGTCCGCCAACGGCGGAAGAAAACACCATCATCTTTTCTCCAAGCTCCTTCCTCTTTGCCAGGTGCTGCGCCCTGAGGACAACAAAAACAACACCATAAGTTTTGTGACAGGAAACACACACTTGGACACTACACTGACGCATGTACATTTATGGTGAACACAATGAACACTCGTTAGAAACGTACCGCTAATATTTTATTGGCAGCGTACAAAAGTCCGCCAGGTCCGAATCGGGAGAACACGGATTGGCGGGAAACACTGTTCATCTTGCTGGAGACGGTCATGTTGAGAAGAGACGAGCGATTTGTACGAACGCGTCGGAACTAATGATACGAGGAGTGGCGCGGAGTAGCGAGTATCGTGCGCGAACACAACGACTACTAGTCAGCTATTGTGCTGGTGGGAGGGTCAGCGACGTTTTATAGAGACCTCGTTAGTACTGACGTCACGAGCTACCGCCCGGCCCCCCCTCCCCGGGCTCCGCTCCGAAGAGCCCCGCGACAGGTTTCCCGCCACGATTGTATTGTTACTTTGAACTAAACTAACTAGTCTACATCTAACTGCATTCAAAAAACTTTGTCAACGTCCGCGCGCAGCTTCAATCTTTCTCTACCAGTAGTGTCTTTTACTTTTTAAAAGATATTTTTAAATATATTTAAGGTTTGTCAATATAGTAATCGTACTTTTTAAGTAATTTGTTACATGATTGGTTTATTTAACAGCTTCGTTAACGGTGAGAAAAAACAGCGAGAGATAATCGGTATCGTAGAGTTCGTACCAAGTCAATACAATTATATATTTGTAGCTCTATGTCCGTATATTTTTTTTTAACTTACTATTGCTCTATTGTTTACTGCAGCTATTTTAAAAAAAATTGCTTAAATATGAATTTCGCAATCCGATGACGGGAAAGAATAAAAACTATCTAGATTAAAGCTCTACTTTTCATTTCGGAAGATTTATTTCACATTTCATGAAAAGTTATTGAAGAGCTAACAGCAAATAGGCCGTTGCTAACATAATTTTGTATAAAGAAAAGTTTAAATAATTGATTATATTAGGGGTTTAATAACCATTCACTTTTGAAGCTCTACTTTTTAAATATTTAAAATGTAAGTCATAAAGTCTATTGCTAAAATACAGGCATTCCAAATATGTTGATTTCATTAGTGTGTTTCTACAACTTTCTAATTATAATACAAGTAAATGGTATTAATTATGTTCAACAAAGATTGAACACTTGCCAGCGACAATAACTAAAACGTTTTCTTTATGATTTAGTAAATTATTATTTAGACTTAGGTAAATTGATAATAACATAGATATTTTTATATAAGAGCATTGTTTTTTTAAATTAAATAAAAACTTATGTATGACGTGCACATGCAACGGGTTTCAAAAATGTTAAATATAAATTTACGTAAACTGATGGAATTGTTGTCTTAAATAACCGCGAAAATAAGAATCACTACGGCTATTTTTGTAACCAAGTGTCTAGAAAATTACGATAATTGTGTTTAATCATGCCGCCGACGCACGCAAACAGTTTTTCGCTTTTATTTTTTCGTTTTAATTATAGAAATGATTTCGTAATATTGCAAACTCAGAACGTACAAGGTTTTTCGAGGAAATTAAATATTTTTATACGTATTTCGTCTACATTCGGAGGTCATATCGATCATACCAGTAAAATACGTATAAAAAAGACATCAAAATTTAAATCAATTAGTATCAATTACTCTATAACACAAACTTTATTTAATCTAATAATCTATTCTGAGACTGTTAGTAAATTGTAGCTTCCCACCGCCATCCATCCATATGCCAAATATATCATTATTAATATATTTTTATTGCAATTGAATATTCTCTTCGTTAACTGTATAGTCAAACACCTCACAATAAAGAATATGTAGTCATAACTAATAAAATTACGAATAAAATCTTCGCCAGCATTTCATTGGTGCCCCTAACACCTTGGCGCCTGGTTGCGCCGCGCACCTCGCACACTGAGATTGACCCTGATTAAATAATTTCGTTTCGGCTACTTTTAGCATATATTTAGAGATGAGCTGGTTAGTAAGCAATATTGCTTACCTGCGTACAAGTAGCTGCCTACAGACTCGATTCTTTTACTCGAATAAACGAATATACGGGAGAAGAGCAACTTGTTTATCTCAATTGCCGGTATCCCAATATCAGACGAGAGGTCACTCATATCTGCTCGTGATACCAAAGCATCGCACTACTGCGTTTCGGGGAAGCTTTCGATTCGCAGCACGGTGGTACCGCCGCCATACAAGGGCGGTCATAAATACCTTACTCTCTTAATTTGCGTAAAAGATAGACAAAAGATATATACATATAGCCATGGCTATAAATCCTTAGAAGAGGTAGCCAGAGATTCAGAAAAAGAAAAATTTCTTAACCACTTTTGAAAAAGTTCAGTGGGGAAACGTTTGTTACTGAAAAGTTGTTGGTGATGAGTCTTCAACCACTTCAATAAAAAGCCCTAATACCCATAGTCGCCTTTTACTTACAGGTACGGGAAGAAATGGGTACAAAAATTTGGGGGAAAACAAATGAACTATACATTTTTAATTCCTCCACAGTATAATTGCAAAGCTTATATTATAAATCCAGCTAACCAAAATATCGAATCAATATTTTCAGACCCTCTTGAAAATTGAGAAAAAAACTGGTGAAATTAAGGATCTCTACTGGTCGAATCTGAATTGAATTCTGATTGCCTCTTACCAAATTCAGAATTTTTACAGAAATTGATGAATGTCAATGATATTGAGGGGATTTCCAGGCCGAGGTACTGAATCAATATTCTCTCGACCTAGCCTAAGAGGAACTAATGGCTTGAACATGTATGAAGGCGTCCTAAAAACTTAAGAAAGAGTTGGGGAAATGTTATTATAAACCTCTTTCACCGTCGTCATAACCGATTATAATATAAGGCAACTTTTGCTGAAGCAAATTTCTTTCTAGATTTTTTCAGTTGTTCTTCATAATAAAAAAGAAATCAAATAATTTTATTATTTGTACTCACGAGGTTAAAAAAATTGTTGACATCGAAATCGTAGCAGTTATTGCATTCAAATGTTTTTTTCTTCAATATCTAATTATATAAAAAACTTTTTTTTATTCTTATGCTCTGTCTATTGTTTAATATTTTTGGGATAATAATTAACAAAAAAGTTACGAAAAATTATAATAAACCTAGTTTTTACTCAATAGCCGAATGAAGCTAAAAGCTAACACGATACAGAAATAATCGACAATCGAAAATCAAGAGCCATCATTATTTTATGATGATGCATTCTGAAGCACCATGATAGAATATAAACTTCTCTTATTTTTTATGTAGGGTGCGTATCTCACTTAATACATTTTATAGCTCGACAACCAATACGGAGGCATCCGACTAGGTCAAACTTCTCAAGTAGTAAAAAAACTAAGATTATAATTACTCACATGCATAAGAAACTTTCTCAAAACTTATCGCCTAAAAACACTAAAAACATTTGTCGGCTTCCATCATGTATACTATGTAATTCAAATATTTATTTCATAATCTTCCGATAAAATAACGTGTAACCATAACTGCAGTAGAACAAAGAATCTCCAAAAATGTTTCGGTGATTTATAAAATGAATAATCCTTTAGAAAAACATTTAGCTGTGTAGTGTCGGCTTAGAATAGCACTACCCCATTTCTTTCGGTGGGTGTACGTAAGAGGAGCCTAAAGGGTTTAAAGGGATTTTTGGGCGATGCGGTTGGAGACCCATCACCAACAACTTTTATTTCACCATCTTGTCCCCCCCACTCAACTTACCAAAAGTGGCTTAGGAATTTCTAATTCCTTAGCTCTGGCTACCCCTTTTAGAGATTTATAGCTGTGAGTATATGTATGTATGTTAAAACATAAACCGTTGTTTTTTTGCATTACGTTGACCTTAACTATTATAAGTCTAATTATTAATCTGTGGATTACCGGACTCATCTTCTCGACTCATACTGTGGTAGAAAATAATCAAGTAAGCGCCATTCATCTATTGATATCTGAGGTCATTGGATAAGTACACCTAATACCTTACCTAACCTAAGATACAATACATTGTATTGGTAACCGCTGACTGTGGTGAAGCGGTGGATAAATATACGTTAAGTATTACTGCAACTTCAATTCTGCAATTGCAATTACATCTGTAAAATATACAATGACTTCTACCACTACTACTACTTTATAATACCACCATCAGATTCTCGCCTGTGCACTTTTGTTATGTAATACATACATACATTTACTCACGGCTATAAGTCCCTAAAAGGGGTAGCCAGAGCTGAGAAATTAGAAATTCCTCAGCCACTTTTGGAAGTTGAGTGGGGAAAAGATGGTAGAATAAAGGTTGTCGGTGATAGGTCTCCAACCGCATCGCCCAAAAATCCCTTAAAAAGCTCCAAGTCCGTTAGTCGCCTCTTACGTACACCCACCGGAAGAAATGGGGTAGTGCTATTCTAAGCCGACACTACACATCTAATTATATAATCTCAACACCAAAAGTTTCTCAACTGAATTTCAAAACGATGCGCGTATTTTCTTATTTTCTCTCGATATAAACTTTACTATCCCTCGTTTTCTTGAGTGGTTTCGGCTGTACGTTGTCTACCAGTCAGTCATGTCAGGGTTTTCTTTTATATATTTGTATTAACTTATCTTTCTTTATGCCCCAAAGAAAAGATAGAGTTGAATAAATGCATTCCATGTGAGTTGGTATGAGTTGAATAGGGAACATTGTTTTAGGGATGCAGCTCTTTATGCTCAGAATAATTATGCACCCCTTTTGTTGAATACGGTAGTTCTAGCCATGACATAACAATATTCTAGAGGACAGGTTTGTATGAATATAATGAATACATTAAAAAACTCTTAGTACAATTTTCTATTACTGTCGGATTTATTTACATATGGATTTGGAAGAAACTCGAATCTTCCCGTGATAGTTGAATGATGATAGAAGAATGGTGAGTCAGGTTAATTTAAATTATTGTTTTCGGAAGGGAAGTTATTTATGTTTTACCAGTTCTGATAAACGCCAAATCGGCAGTAATATCCTACGTAGTAAATTATTATTTTGAAACAGATATAATCTCGAATTACATTATACGTGAGTTGTGTAGTGAATAGCACTACCCCATTTCGGGTGGGTGTGGGTCTTCCGGTGGATGTACGTAAGAGGCGACTAACGGTATTGGGGCTATAAAAGGATTTTTGGGCGATGCAGTTTAAGACCCATCACCAACAACCTTTATTTTACCAGCTTTTCCCCACTCAACTTTCCAAAAGTGGCCGAGGAACTTCTAGTTCCTTAGCTCTGGCTACCACTTCTAGGGATTTACAGCCGTGAGTATATGTTTGTATGTGAGTACATCATGAATACACACATACATTCTCATCAGTATATGTAAAGCCATCGGTTGGCAATGTGAATAAAATAAAAATCTCCTAGCCCCTATAGTAATATGTTTAGAATGCGTGTTACTGTTGCAGTATATTATGCACAGACATATGCTGATTTTACAGTCTGCGGCGGGTGCATACAGATTGCAATGTCAAATGCCTAGACCATGTCATTGTCTCATGTGTTACGATTACTGTTTTGTTTGTCTCTCTCTTCCTCTCTTTCTCTCTCTAATTGTCGCATACATATAGCATATTGATTTTTCTGATGTGTAATTGTGTAATGCCGGCTTAGAATGTCACTATTCCTTTTTGCACACGGGTGTTGTAAGAGGAGACTAAGGATATGGGGCTTTTTCAAGTGGTTTTTTGGCCATGCGGTTGCAGACCCATCACCAACGATAATTTATTTCTACCATCTTCTCCGCTATCAACTTCCAAATGTGGCTGAGGAGTTACTAGCTATGGTTCCCCCTTTTTGGGATTTATGGCCGTGAGTATATTTATGTATGTATGTAGCATAATGATACTTGCTAATAACGAGATCGCAGATAAAAAGATTGGAAAATATGCGAAAACGTTTTAATCTAATGTCACCATCGATGTGCCCTTGAGACTTCGGCATCGGTAACGGTATGCAATGATATTTTTACACTTCTGAATTATATTTTTCCTATAGCAAATTAAACCATTAAATTTATTATGATTTTTTAAAGCATCCTCAACTTTTACTATCGATGGTGGACAAGACTAACGCATTGAAATTAAATGCCATGTTTAATTATAATGTTTTGAATTAAAAACTATTGGAAAAATGTTACACTAAAGGATTCAATTGATAGAGAGATTGAAAGATATTAAAAGATGATTTTAGGTCAAACATTATTGTAGGTGTTAATACAAATACAGTCAACCCTATCGTTATACTATTTCATTTATTTAAGAACATTAAATCGCAAAATCGTATTGTTGTTTTTATATTTTACTTACCGAATTAACGAGTTTTTAATAAACGTTACTTTGTATTGAATTACTAAAGTACTGCTTGTTTACGATATGCAAATCAGTTCTTGGTGTATTGTAAACGATGTGTGTTTTCTATAATGAATATTTACCTAGCATTTCTATGACGTAGCTGATGATGTAGCTGTGTAGTGTCGGCTTAGAATAGCACTACCCCATTTCTTCCGGTGGGTGTACGTAAAAGGCGACTAACGGTATTGGGGCTTTAAAGGGATTTTGGGCGATGCGGTTGGAGACCCATCACCAAAAACCTTTATTCAAACATCTTTGCCCCGCATAACTTTCCAAAAGTGGTTGAGGAATTTTTAATTCCTTAGCTCTGGCTACCCCTTCTAGGGATTTATAGCCGTGAGTATATGTATGTATGTATGTTTATTATTAGTTATTCTATCTCAGCATTTATCAGAAAAGTGGCGAAAATATTTAAATAAATGATAGTTGGTCGATCTTCCATCTACATCGCCTAACAAAACAACATACAAACATCACATAAAATGCTCAATCTAACATTGGGAATCGATCTTTATGTTGCAAGGGTTTACCTAAACAAACGTATAGGGTGCTGCAAAAATATGTTTATAGTCTATTTTTTTTCTTAGGGGAGATATTATCCATTCGATAGTCTTTAAGATGTCAAAAAAATAGTAGAAAACTTGTATAACGAAAAAAATTTCAGCTCCCTTCATATGAGGCACATAAAAAAAATTTACATCAACAGATATATAACATAACATAAGAATGGCGATGGAAAAAAAGAGCATAGTGTTAATAGTTGGTTGGCGACACCATTTACATTCACATACGTGTTAAGTACCGCAGACGGTTTGGCATACATGGTAACATGGTACTTGGTTAAAAACAATTTGACATATTCGTGAATAATATTTGTTTTAGTTACTCAGCATTGCAAAAAAATAGTTTTTTTAAACAAAATCTAGAATTTTGCCTACATTTTATAAATCTAAACTTAACTTATAATGTTTAAAATTCTATATATCTATATCTTAGTTATTGTACCTAAGCTTAGTTTGCAGATTAACGTTTAAAAATATAGATTTAAATTGTAATTTATAGTATATTTCACCACAATAATACAATTGCATGTATTTTAATAATGAATCTAACTATTACGTAAATTGTTACAAATTCTAATAGAGCATGGAAGGACTTCTCCATACTAATGTCACGCACACACACATGTGTGCGAATACTAGAGTATATTTTGTTTTTCATCTCGCAATATTTATTGTCAATCTTAATAGTTTTACCTCTAATCAATGATAAAGAATGACAGATATGTCACACACACACACACACACAAACACAAACACACACACAAAGACCAATTCGTTCCCACACGCCTTGTACAATGGGGACAACACGAGCTACAAAACATACAATATTAAAACTGCTTACTTAATGAACAGATTCAAGAAAGATTTCTAGGATTTTGAAAACAAAGTAGAAGCAGCTAAATATTATATTAAAGAAATAAATTTACAAAAAAGCCATTTTAATTCCAGATAACGGTTCCCTGTGATCAACTTATGATAATGGCGCGAATCTACAATTTTCGAATGACAATTATAGTCTAGGATGAGTTGCTGTTGCCATGACAGCGCTGCCCTGGCTACTCAATTTCTATATGCATTTTATTCTTATTAACATAATTATCTATATACTAATATTATAAAGAGGAAAGGTGATTGTTTGTTTGTCTCGAATAGGCTCCGAAACTATGGCACCGATTTGAAAAATTCTTTCACCGTCGCGTTGGAAAGCTAAGCTATCTCTGTGTGACATTTGTAGGCTATATTTAGTTTACAAAATAGGGTTTCTTACCAAAACTCCGATTACTATCCAAAACTACATACATACATGATTCGAAGCGAAAAAATATGAATAATAATAAAATAATATGGTGTGTAAACGTCATGTTCAGTGCCCGTGTGAAGCCGGGACGGGCCGCTAGTTACAAATATAAACCATGGCTGGTCTCATAAGACATACTGAGTATTTTTCCATTGTTAGCTTAATATTTAGTAGTGGCGTTCGTCGCTTGGCTCGTTCTTTGTAGATGTTTTCACTCAAATTACATTATGACTGACTTACTAAATGTTAAAATAACAATTCATCGAATGAAATGTAACATGCGCGCTTCAATAATAGCACGTAGTATGTTGACGAACCCAAAATACCTATACGAGTGTTTATGACTGAGATTTTTAAACCGCAGAGATTCTTTATTAAGATGTTCTTATAATTTCGAATTCCTTAGCTCTGGCTTCCCCGCAAGGGATTTATAGCCGTGAGAATATGTATGTTCTTGTACGCTCCAAACTATAAACATGATAATATGAATATTTTCGCATCATTATACTTGTCATGATAGAATAAGTTGTTCGCGAATGTTGTTGTTGATTGTTGAAATTGTAGTCTTAATGGCATAAAAACAATCAGTGTATACTATCACCACAAAGCTTCTAATTGAAGCCTGTTCAGGGTTGAGGTGAAGCTTGTAACCAGTACATCGAATAATATCGTTTTGACATAATGTAGTTATTTAGCAAAGTTAATATTAAATTTGTGTCAAAATTTGGTTGCAAATAACACAAAAAGTTGTTTAATAATACAGAATGAAAGAATTTCTCTTTAAATTTGTGATAGATTTCATAACCAGTTATTATTTATAACTAGTGGATCGTCCCAGCTTCGCACGGGTAGCGTTGTTTTTTTAAATATCTGAGGTTTCTTTCTTCAGTCACTGCTCAAGCATTGTGAAATTCAGCGCAATGTTTTCAATTTATAAAATTTATAGCACTCCCTAAACAGTGTAGTTTGGTGATTTTAAATGCGCTTTGATGAACGGTTGAGTATTTCCGTTTAATAGCAAATTTTGAAATAAAACGCTATGAAGTATTTATAACAATCTAAAAAATAAATCATTACGTGATGTAGGATGCAACTACTGGCGCCATCTAGTATGTTATATGTAAATTAGTAAAGATTTGGTTTTGATCACGGGCGCGATGGATTATTTTATGTATAATTTCGGTGTTTGTCTACCGATTTCTATGATTCTTTTTTTATTGAATAGGTAATAATGTTACCTTTTTTAAATTTGGGATGAGTGAGACGTTTACAAACGTAAGAGTAAACAAATATAATCAGAATGATCCGAGCTGCTAAGCTATCAGGAATTACACGTGTTATTGTGAGTCAACCGTAAAAGATAGACATAAACTGCTGTGGATTTTTTTTTAGATAATTTTATGAAGAATATTTCCGTCACACATGATTTCTATGTAAGTTTAACCATTGAGGCTGCACACGCGACGGAAGCTTAAAAAATGGAGTAACTTCTCCCGTTTTCCCAAAATTCCCCTTTACTACTCTGCTGGAAAGTATACAAAAACCTGCGCAGGTGTATGAAGAATAATTGTACCAAGTTTCGTTAAAATCCGTTGAGTAGTTTTTGTTTCCATAAGGAACATACAAACCGACAGACAGACAGACAGACAGACAAAAATTTTACTGATTGCATTTTTGGCATCAGTATCGATCCCTAATCACCACCTGATGGTTATTTTGAAAATATATTTCATGTACAGAATTGACCTCTCTACAGATTTATTATAAGTATAGATTATGATAAATTCTGAAGTGATTTGAATATTATCGCAAAATATTTATATTTTATATCTCTATTAACTATTGTAGAACTTTTTTTGTTTTATATATTTTTTTGTTTTATATATAAAACAAAAAAAGGAAAGAAGAATTTCGCACTGTAGCTCAATTGGCAGGGCGACGGGGGCGCATACCCGAGGTCGCGGGTGCGAACCCCGCCGGTGTCGAAATTTTTCTTTCCTTTATTTATCTTTTATTTATTAATCTGAATTCCCGTCTGATTTCGCGATCAAAGCCGCAAGTAAAAGTAAGTTTTGTTGTTGGTGTAATGAGAATAGGCTGAGAAAATATGGTTGTTTACATAAGGAATAATTAGTATTATCTTTAGCGATGCAGAACGCGATACTACACTTGCGCATGCAACATATCGTTTCATCTTGCTTTGTATGCAGATATGTGACGTAAAGAGTGACGCGCCTCGCCTTCTCAACGAGGTTACAATCTAGATACTGCCAACCATTTTTTGTATTCCATCCATTGTTTCTTTGCGCTGACTGCGTATCTACTAATATTTCCATGTTATAGCACTACATAAACACATATGCACTTATGCTCACGGCTATAAATCCCAAAAATGGGTATCCAGAGTCTCAGAACTTTTATAAGTTGAAAGAAATGAAAGACACCAACTCTTCAGCTAACGTGCTAGGAGAAATGATGTCATGAGAATTAAGTACAGGGGTTCTTAATTCTATCTTAATACATCGCTGTACAAGTTAAAAAATTTAAAAAAGCCATTTTAGTACACACACTTTACGAGCAAGTCCGTTAAAAAATTATTTTATATAGGTCGCAAAAAGCTATTATAGAATAACGAGTTTTGTAGTGATGTTATAATTTGGCAGTAAAGGTTTAAACAAATACTTTATTTTAATATTTTTGGCGTTTTCATATTAAAATGAAATGATATCCGGGCAAGACAAACTATAAAGAAGTAGTTATAATCTTAAGCCCTAACAAATTAAAACCGTAAATCATATAAATAGAAAAAAATATGTGCAAGAATCGAAACCTGAATTATTTTTGAGAAACCTCAGTTGACGCGCCCGAAGTTTTTACGGAGATTTTCATTGTAATGTCTTCGATAGTCAAGTCAATTGAATGTACTGTATAGATGGTTCTACAACTATGTATGGCAACAATATTGGTAGTTTAAATGTCAGTAGCACACAAAGGATCGCGGTAGTTATCTGCTATATTACATCAATAAAATACGTCTAAATTTAATGAAATTGGCCGAGTGACGCACTTCAAGTTTGCGAACACCAAACTAACACATGTTTCTATAATTTTGTGTGTTCAGCTGCTCTGTATTGCTGTCATTTGTGGCTCAAAACGTCATACTAAGCGTTGATAACAGATCATATTGAAACGGAAATTTAGACATTTACATCCGAACAAATTGACGCACAAATTTAATTTCAAAGAAAGATTATTTTACTGAACAATGGTCAAGGCTTCAAGAAGAATAGCACTGATATGCTGGCTAAATTTTGGTGACGGTATAATTTGATACAAAGATGACTTACTAAACATGCAAGTTAAACGTTAATTGTCTAATTAATAAATCATTGTATCTGTCCGTGACTGTGAGATATCAAAGATCATTAAATTTTTATTTAAAAATAATAAGGCGAATGTCACTTGTTGGCAGTTTATAAACCATTCAAATAAAATCGCGTAGCCAGAACAGCATTCAGTAATTGGTGCAGTTGTTCAATTAGTATTAGCAACGTGGTTTCGGCATTTGTCCGGTAAATACGGGGTCAAATGTTGGCAATATCGGCAAGCGGAAACACTCGATCGCGAATACAAACTATGGCCGACAAACATCGGATACCAAGCGGAAGGCTCAGACACGTTTTGAGGATAACACTTTAAGGTTTCAACGCGGAAAATATTCGACAAGACGCTATAAAACTGATTCCTTTGTTAAGAATTCAACACAAGAGGGAATATGGCGAGACAAGATCGTCGAACCGGGCAATTGAAAATTAGCTTCAAATGAGGTACAGTCGAACACATTAGTCGCTATATAGTAACAAAATTACAAGAAGAACACTTAACTCTGTTCAAGATTTCTAAAATAGCTGTGTATTAAAATGAATAGCTTATATAGTACACTTTCTGTTGTGGATACACATATACACAAAGTATAAATAAAAACAATGGTTACTTAACATAATCGTGCCTCAAGTAGCTTACATGGCCATCTGACGATGACAAGGACTACGATAAAATAGTTTTTAAGCAAATTTTTTTTTAGAAGTCGCCACTGCAAAAAATCATTTTATGTGAGACTAACCGATGTTTTATATTTTGTTCCTATTTTGAATTTGTTTTTTTTTATATTCTAGTTCTTACACCGAAAAGTATAAATATGAAAGACGACATCTTTATTACAAAAAAGGCGAAGCTTAATTCTTTTGACAAATCAAAGTACCTTACAATGTGAATTGCAGTTTATAGGTGTTATGTGACTATTGTTTTTACAAATATCATGAAAGTTTTGTTATAAATAGGTAGAGCATTGCAAAGGTAACTTGGTGGTAAGAAGGTGCTTATTCATAAAATAGTCGTAGGACGAATAATGTTAAAAATTGTTAGGACTCAATAATTTTTATTTTATTTTCCAAATACAACGAATGTCAAGAGCGACCACGAAGTGAGCAAGTGAAACGCGTTTGAATTTATATTCAACTCATCGCGTACTTGAACTCAGTTTTACATTCGAAGTGTCATATGCAAAACTATGGTATTTTTCTAGCCACTTTAGAGGTGAGCGTAATATGTCCGAAGCGTATGATAAAATACCAAAGTCATGTAAGTGCGAGCGCAACATATTTCATGACCCGAGACGCGTACAAACAAACCAAGGCTGGAATCAGCGTCATTTTTCGCATTATTCAAAGATGTTTCATCAGAAACATTATATCGTTTTTATTTCTACTAATAAATATTCGATTTTTGGGATACACATATTTTGCAACATGGCATGGCAAATAGCTCATCGGTATATAAGTAAGTCATCAATTCTACTATATTCCCGTATCTCGAAGGAATCTTCATCTGAACGTTTGCTGGTTTTTGCCAGGACAACTATTGTCGAATCGTCATTCTGCTGCCGGATATAAGCTATCTCCAAGGATTCCACACCGACTGGTCTGTGCTGCCCTCATCACCTAGTCACCAAGTCGCCGGTCCACCTTGTCGGAGGCCTACATACACTGCATTGTCTTACACGTGATCGCTGCTCCAGAACCTTCGTATTGTTTTACACTAGAACGCCAAGATATTCAACCTATCTACAACGCCCACGACCGACAGGTTAATTTGACTCCCATATTGTTTTAGAGAGCTTTTTTTCAAACAAAGTGACGAAAAGTGGCGATCGATAGTCCCTGCCTACTCCAATGGGAATTAATAGCGTGAGTATATACATGTTGCTGCAAGCTAAACCCAAGAGGCCCTGCAATTAGGAGTAGCATCATTAGAATTGCGTGCTTCTTAGACATTGTTTCAGTGACACGCCTATACGTTACTACGTCAAAAAGCAATTATTACTATTCATACATTTTTCTGTAATAGCAAGATATTTTCTGTATTTTTATTGTTTATATAGCGGATCTTAAAAGATGTTTCTGTTTAAATAGGTTTAAAAAGACAATACATGTGGTGTTCCACGTGCAAAGGTATAGCGTGTAATAGTTTCTGAGATTAAATATCTCGAACACTCGGTTATCGTGCAAACGACTAGTGTTCAAATCCTGGGTCGGGCCTACACCAATTTGTCTTTTCTAAAGACATATGTGTGGTTAATTTATCATGGTTGTTAACGGTGAGGGAAAACATCGTGAGGAAACCCACATGGCTGAGTTGTACTTAGTCATGTGACAGTGTATTCGTACAAAACGGCGATAGGCTTGCCCCCTATCACGTGAGTACACTGTCCATGCAAAACGTGGGTACTTTGAACACCAGGTGACAAAGTCACGTGATGTTCAGAAGTATTAGTACCTCTGCCAACCCCTTCGGGGATATTCGGCGTGAACGTTTATGTTATGTTATGTTATGTTATTAAATATCTGAGGTTTTGTAAAAAGAAAACCCATACATTGCCATATTTTTATCCAGTAGATTATGTAAGTTTGCTAAACTAGCACCACTTTTTCCAAGTCCTTGATCCTAAAATCCCTTTCTTTGAAAGTGCACAATACTGATGAAATATAAAAACGAAATGCAATTACATATTTTACGAAGATATTCTTTTAAAAGTTGATTAGTTTCTGAGTTGCAGATTATGTATATATTGTATAAATCATACATACATATACTCACGGCTATGAATCCCTTGAAGGGGTAACCAGAGCTAGGGAATCAGAAATTCCTCAGCCACTTTTGGAAGTTGCGTGGGGAAAAGATGGTGAAATTAAGTTTTTTGGTGATGGGTCTCCAACCGCATCGCCCAAAAATCCCTTAAAAGCCCCAATACCGTTAGTCGCCTCTTACGTACACACACCGGAAGGAATGGAGTAGTGTTATTCTAAGCCGACACTACACGGCTAAATAATCAAAAAATAAATCAATACCTACCATAAGGTCCCTTTGCGCGTGGAACGTCAAATACAGCACTAACCTTTTTTATTTCAGCGAGTAACGTATCTTATGGTTTCGGTAACTTTGTCAGTATTTTTTGGGCGATATGGCTAGATTACCGTCAATCATCCTATATTTTACAATCTTAACCGCTTTTAAACTTCGAATATACATTAATACATTCATATACTCACGGCCGTAAATCCCTAGAAGGGGTAGCCAGAGCTAAGGAATTAGAAACTCCTCAGCCACTTTTGGAAAGTTGAGTGGGATAAAGATGGTAAAATAAAAGTGATGGGTCTCCAACCGCATCGCCCAAAAATATCAGCCTCGAATATCAGCCTCGTAATTTCTAATGATGTGCAGGCAACCCAAGTTACTAGATAAGTTTAGGAAAAAATATTCATGATAAAAGAACGCAAGTGATATAACTTTTTAAAACTGTAGATCTGCATACAAAAAAGGATTACATAAAATGTTATCTCAAGCTGAGCAATTCTGGAAAGAGCAGTTCACCTATTGCATTCCCCTAAAAAAAAACAATTTGCATTTAGGAAAATAACAATGTTCATGGAATAGTGTCCGGTGGAAATTCTCAACACTCACTTGTTTATGTATGAGTTTTATTGAATTTTCGAAATGAAAACTACGATGATATAACGTACATTACTAAACAACACATATGTTATTCAAGATGGTGCTCGATTTACAATTGATTTATCACTTTCAATTAAACATTGACTAGGTATGGACCTCGTGCGCGTGGTGGGTAGCCAAGCTAAAATTTTTATGAGGCATTGATACTAAAAATATATGATTCTCAGTATCAATTCCTCATTCATGATGACTCTTGAAGTCTTGAGAATAAAAGGGGACGTATGAAAAGGTTAGTGAATATAGAGCTCGAGCGTTTTGTCAGGATCGTACAAAATGGCGATCGATAGTCTCTGATGGAAATAATGGCGGATGCGACTGTAAGCATGTAACTTGAAGAAAGGGGAGAGAAGCTAATGGATGCGAGGAGCAGCACCGTAACTGAGGTAGTCTTTGGGATGATTGATTTATTTAAAATGCTTTTAAATATAGTTTACATTTAAGATTATGTATTACTCTCATAGTTTTTTTTATAAAAATAGGAACAATTATATACGCATTATATTATATTACAATATGATGTAAGCGTGAATTACGCCCCATTTCTCATTCAGTTGTTAAGATTTCAATGCGACAGATCGTTCTGTATAAGTATCGTACTTAAGTTGTTCTCAGTTGGAATACTCCATTCAGAAATCGGTCGTTAGTTACTATAACCGCGACGAATTCTTAGCCCGAGCCGACTTAGCGTTTTAGTGTTTTTTAAGTGATTGGGTTTGCAGGAAACTCACCACCGACCCTGCTTTATTTTGGTATATTAATCCCTGAATTTCCAAAACTGGCTGATGAGTTTTAGATTTTCTGGAAGTCTGTATGTACGGCTGCCCAGCTAATTGCTTGAATTTTAAATAGAAAAAGCTTTCATAAAAGTCAATTTCTCACCAATGAATTAAATGTATTACGATTACGAATTGTGCATGTAAAAAAATCACATTTTGATATTGATGTCAAAAGTGAGGTGAATGAGCACAAACATGCTTTTTGTGTCCAAACGTTCTCCCATCTCTACTCTCACTATTTAATATTCACCGACAGCGAAGCCATGTCACGTGCACTTGTTTTCCCGCGAAATGTTACGTAAATGTTACGACGCTCATCGTAATATTTCAGTATGCATTTTATACAGGTTTGTCATGAACAACCCAAATTAATTCCAAATGTCTTGCCGAGGCACGTTGTTGGATGTAAGGAGGGGGGAGTACCTACCTAGTAGATACATTCACGAGGCAAAGCTGTAAATAAAGTGGCATTTTTTTATCTATTGTTATTGAAATTGAACGTAATAGATACGGCATTGTTTGTAGGTGTTTCTTTCAGCGAGTAGTTGATAACTGTATGTGACGATTCCATGCGTACTTACAGTACCGATTTTACTTGAGAACTGAATTTAAGGCTTGTGACAAAGACTGACAAAATTACGCTTATTACCAAACATTATAATAATTCGGAGTAAAAATTTTATACTCATTCCAATATAATACTTTTTAAAGTTAGTGAACATGTGTTTATAGCTGCAAACTGTAAAAGTAAAACTTATAAACATACATAATATGTAACATATATAACAGCATTTGCATGGCAACTTTGGAAATTAGAACTATGGTTTATGGCTCCGTTCAAATAATGGTGTGTCAAATGTAATCGTAATTACTCAGAAATAAACTGGTTTTACTTGATTACACATTTGTTACGAATGATTAACAACGCCAACATCACACGTGACTCAAATAAAAAAAACTGTATCTGTAAAATTTTCACAAACTATTGTGAACAAATGATCAGATAAATTGATATACTTTGAATACCTCCAAAAAGCTGGATTAAGTGAATATAAGCTCAACATCATTTTAAGAATGATTGCACGGTGCTCAATTTTTTTCCGATTGGCGTAAGTGTATGGCATCCCACATTTCATATAACAACACCCGCTTAATACTTTAAACTTTACTGTTCATCATCTTTCATTTTTTTAATAGTATGGGCAATTGCGCAGGCTTATGTTATAAAAAAAACATTTTACTAGATGACGTCATTGTTTTAGTTACCGACAGATCCACAATAAAATTAATTATATATTGAGTCATCTTAAGCTCAGTCTCTTACGAGTACATGGGTATATGTTACGGTACATGAAACGTAATCTATAATTATGATTTCACAGATTTGTGTCTTTACCAAAATCTGAATTCTCCAAAAGATTTTGTATAACTATTACATTTCCACTATATAACACATAACGGAACAAAACGGTAGTCGCGTTAGTTTTAATTTTTCTATATCTTTGTTATTTTAGACCAAAAAAATATTACTGAACATGGACACATTTTGTTTAAAAATAATTTTAACCGTATATTATCGGTACACGTGGCGCTTTTTTGGATATATTCAACGAGTTTATATAAAATACAGTTTAATCAAAAATTTAAGAAGACCAATTAGACACACTCTCCAGTTAATTGGTTGTGATAGTCATTAATAATTATTTTCTATAATATCTTTTGTTGCATCCGCAATTATGACAAAAAAATGGTTTCGATGGTTTAAAAAATAATTTGATTATGTTAAAATTTATTATATAGTTTTTGGCGAGCATTGATCACGGGAATGATACCATATTTATAAATACCAAATGAATAAAAGGCTTAAAGAAAGAACCGATACTCCACTTAGCAACAAATAAAAAAAATCAGACAAAAAGCGTGGCAAAACCGACATTGGGTCAGAGACGTCACAGCCAAAGCTATCTTAAGGTTCTTGTGCTCAATACATTGAGTGTGTAAAGAAACATCTGCTGTCTAAAAATACACTACTTTATTGTATATGTATTTTGCGTAAAACTAACGAGAGAGCTCAGAACAAAGAAACTACGTGAAAGAAATTAAAATAAACGTCAGTGAAAGTAGAACAGCCTACCTATTCTGCTACAAAACCGTGACAGTTTTAAAATGTGCACTGCTTATAAAATGTTACTTAATTTTAAAACTTGTAATTTTATTAACATCATAAATAATGTATGTCGGCAATGCTGGGCTCGAGCCTACCCTGAATAGTGTGGTCATATGGTATGAAGTCATATTTAAGATGGCTATTTGAAAGCGGTATTTTAAACTATATTGAACTAAATTATAGACACTGCGCCATTGAAGTGCATTCATTTTATATATTTTATATATAAATAACCTTTTACTCAACTCTACGATAGAACCTTTATAAGATGGGCTCTATTATGAAAAGTAAAAGAAACACTTTTTGGTTTGTGTATTGATTTTGTACGCCTCAAGCAATAAATTAATGAAACACGAATTAAATGAGATCTAATGTAAAATCTATTTAAAAAGTCTGAATGCAGTCTTTTTGATACTAAAATCGATGACATGGTTCCTTAAAATTTATTTTTGGAAGTTTTTAAGTTTCATAATTTCCAATTGTGTTGGAAATGTTGATGAAAAATGTCTTATATATGAAATGTAGAAAATAAATATCTACTATTTGTTTGTAAAAGATTTTGTTGTAAATGGAGCAAAAAGTGATGTATTTTATATTTTTTTAATATTTTTTCTGAATGTGTGCCATAATATGTATTATTATGGCACACATATAATACCCATAATTATATGGTTCACCCTGTATAATTCATTTCGGGGCCAACTGGGGATTAACAGACATAACGACCTTCTACCGTTTAATAGGGGCCAGGATCGACCCTGTGACCATTTTCGGATTATCAGATGATTCAGCCTATAATATTAATCGTTGACTTTGCAACCTTAATATATCCTGAAGGTTTCACAATGTTACTAATAATTCTGAACGTTATTATTAGTTACTATACTAGTGATTCAGAGGACCAATTTTGGTCAGGGCATTTTTTCGTTTTAAGGTGCAATTTTGGTCAGGGTCTTTTTTTAGCATTTAAAAGCCTTAGACACTTATATTAGATATATTTTTTCAAGAAGGTGTTTAAAAATTGTGATATATAGAGTTTTTTTTTTCGTTTCGATTTTGTCTGATAAACTTGCTACATCGTACCACGCTATGGTATTTCTGTCCCAAATACAAAAGTATACATTTTAGCCACACAGGATAAACTTGTAGAGTTATTTTTAAATTTGTGATTTAAACATTTCGCAGTTAATTATGATATAAATTATCTTACTTTATTCAAGCAATTAATTATGAAATCCGACTGTATTAATATACTACTGAACGAACCTGGTCCAATCTGGTTTTCAATTTAATTTTTAAATACAAGTGTTACGGAGATTTTTTCTTAAAGCTGTGGTAACGTTTAATAATGATGCTGTGATTATGTCAATCTTGATTTGATAAAAATGTAATATAGCTTTTCTGAGTAGTAAATTATATTTTATTACTCATTACGCAATAAGGATTTATTGGATTACATCAAAATCTGCAATTATAATAGTCTAGAAACTTTGATAGTTTAACGATCTGATAAAAGGCTGAGCCTCAAGAGCTTATTTATATATAAGTTGGTTTTAAATTGTTGTTATAATGTACTTTTCCGTTCAACGTCTTCCCGGAGTCTAGGGTTCAAACTTCAGAGAAAACACTTTTTGTAAAATCTCCTAGTATGGTAATCACATAAAAAAATCATATTACATACACACAAATGACACAGTATTTTAAAATTGTGGAGTGCGTGAGCTCACGTATGAACTGTCATGATTGAGAAATACTCTGACGTACCATATTATTGTTTTTAACCATTGCGGTTTACCATCAATGTTAAAAAAGTTCTCTGTTAGCAACAGTTGGTCGTAGTTTCATATAAATTTACGGAAGTTGTCATTGAAGTCGCACTTGTAGGATTGATCGCACAAGCAGCCTGTTCTAGTGGCTTATCATGAACGTGAACGTTTCGTAACTAGAGCTAAATAATACATTATATTTCTCTAGGGTTATCAACTTTTGTTATATAGCCAAGCAGTTTCGATGTCCTTCCAAAGTTGTCACGTTAAATAATGTTTAGAAAATATTTTTTGTTTATAGAACTTGTTTAGAGTCTATAAAGTTTATCGATTCCTTTTAGAGTGATAAACTTAAGTTGTTAAATTGAATAGATTTCATTATTTTGTTCAACTTTATTACTAGTAAAGTACTTAACTAGGTTTGCCTTCAGCTTCATTCCTTTAGTATGTACACTAAACGATAAATGAGTTATTTACGACCCGAAAATTTGAAATGAAACATGTTGTAGCAATAACATTATTAATAAAAAATATGCTGTATGTAATGCATTCACCTGTTAGTTATTAAAATTATAATATTTGAAGATAAAATAATGAAGATTGATTTGATTTATGAATACAAACCAGTACTTGAACTATGAATAGGATATATAGACCAATTTTTCAGTCCACCGAATGGGTTCAAAAGCCGCGTTAACACTTATCCAAGCAGACGTCTAAATCTTTCAGTCCAAGTTTCTCCATTGGAATGCCATATATCCAGTTGATAAAAAAACACAACTCAAATCTCAATTCATCTCAACACAGCGTACTTGGATAATGTAAATCCGGCTTAACTTCGTGAGTATATAGTGTATAGCGGCCTTTTAACTAGATAGCGCGCGGTATAAAATAGTCATCTCTTTCGCACTTACTTAGCATCGTATAGTGTCATCTCATTCTAGCCGAGATCGTGACGATAAAATAGGCCTAGGCCTCCTGTATGATCTATGTGCTGAATAAAAGAGCAACCCTGTCCACTGACGTGTGCGCGACGTCATAGAAAATAGATTGCCGAGGCCCAAGACCGAAGCAGTAGGAATAGGAAGCGCCGCGTACCGTGTATGCGGAAAGAACGGTCGCTCACGATCTGACCGACATAGAAACTTATAAATGTAACTAGAGTAACTACCATTTTACTACACATGTTTTAATAGTCATGATCAATGTGGATTAAATTATTTTCGTAGCTTTTTAATATTCGACTACACCGAGGACATTATCTTTGGTTGATAAAACGGTAAAGCGCTCGGCATACAATCCAATTTCTCGGGTGCGATAGCTAGGTAAAATCACAAATTAAATTGGTAAGATTTTCACCAAACTCCGTTTCATATTTTCGACACTGTGAGATTTGAATATCGTACCGGACTTTTCTTTAATTTCAAAACAAAACTATAATTTTGGTTAAATATTTATAAAAACTAAAAATAGACATGTGATAGGCCATTGATACAGTAACATGCCAAATATTTTTTAATTTTGAAAGTGTCAGAATTAGCTGTCATTTTTATTTATGAAGGCAAAACTCATATACATTTAACTTTCTTGAGTAGGTATGATATTAATCTTCTATTAAATTAGGCAATCACATAATTTATCGTATATATTTTGGTCATTATTTATTCACGCTTTTAACCCGAAGGTTTATGTGTGAATTTTTCAAGTCGTAAAATAATTTGCGGTATATATATGTGTTTCTAAGACAAGTTAAAATAACCTGTAAATGGATTCAAAATGATCTAACGGCCCTACCAATCAGTGTCAATTTAAAATATTTTGATAAGTCATAAAATTTTAGTAATAATTTAAAATAAATACTTAATATTTATAATAGTTTATGTGATAAATTTATCAAAGTTGTTAACTGTGATGGCAAACTCACATAGCTGAGTTGTACTTATTCATGTAGCGTTGTATTACTACAAAACGGAAAAAGGCCTGCCGTGCGTGGATGCACTGTCCAAGCAAAACTTGTTGGGTAAATCAATTACTTGAAATTCAAAAGTATTTGTAACTTAGTCATCCGTTTTGGGGCTCACGGGAAATCGATAGAGAGTAATAAATAAGATTCCGAAAAATTCAATTCTTCATTTTATTGTTACGAAAGTTAGTTTTGCTTTTTTTCTTTCACACAATTATTTTTTTTCTGTGATTCAGATTTGTGATTCAGTTGGCTGCCAAAAAGGCGAATTAAAGTTTTTTTTTCAAAACTAATTGTTGAGTGGTGTGCTAGGAATCTCAACTTCATTTCATATACAGTCGTCTTTAAACTGTGCAGTATGATATAGTAATTGTTTGTGCTGAGTTTTCATAATTAAATATTTTGCTTTTTTTAAGTACCGTGTAAAGTTATACAATTATGCGCAGTTAAAACTATTAACCGGATATTTTATCTTACACGTTAATTTAATTGTTTCTATGGATTCCTATGTTAATATAAGTATTTTTTAAATTTTATGGGTAAATAATTTTACAACCTTTATACAACTGCCATTGGCAGCTATATCATTAAATATATTAACGATTGATTAGCCAATAGCAGCTAATAGAATGATTTCATTGAAATAAGTGATGATCTAATAAAACAAAATTAAAATCAATATTATATAATACTCAGGTTGAATATTAAGGCGGTATAAACAGTTCAGTAGATCATTAAAGATTTTGTTCGGTTGCTGATTAATTTTCATTTTAATGGGTAAAAGGTTTTTAAATGCGTTACGGTTAATATATTTAACGGTAGAATTAAAACAAACAAAAAAAATACAAATTATCATGGCTATTTTATTGTGACTTGTGATAAATAGCGCATTATTAATTTACATTCAATAAATTGGGTATGAAAAAGGCAACCCTAGATCATCGTAACATAATGTATTGCCATTAGGACATAGAACACTTAAGACTTCGGTTAATATAGCAAAGATGCAACACTCCATACAAATTCAACGCACAAAAGCGGACCGCGAGAATGACAAACTGTTTGACAATTAAATATTTATTTTTCAACAATTATCGACCTAACCACATTTTCTTAAGACCTATAATTTATAAAAAGGTCTAGCATGCGACTGTCAGTGAAACAGTGCTTATCATATAAAAAAACACTGTTTGGCCGGGCCGATTTTCGTGCTTTGTTGGTGTATCTTTCGTATACGTGATCGAAGATTTAAGATCTTAAATACTGTTAATACTATAGTAAAATAGAGCAAGCAGAAATTCAATTTTAGAACCAATGGCCTAACAAAGTGTTAGACCCTTTGCTACCCAGCTACCCGGCAAATGTATGCAAAGAAGACCTTACCGGGTCTGGCAGCCCGGTCATCTAAAAAGGGTCCAGTGTAGAGTCACCAGCCACTCGTATTCTTTTTGCCCATAATTCTCCATAATCTACCTATAATTTTTAGATTTGACCAGCGCATTATGGCATACAAATTTTTGTAAGATTCGAGAATATTAAAACTCATTTATCTTGTCTTGTAATATTAAAATTGTGTTGCAAGATAACTTGTTTAACATTATTTATTAAAAACCTCTTTTTACTGGATTCGAGGGAGATACCAACATGAAATGTGACTTTAAATACAGCTGTATTATATTATTTATTTATAGCTATATTATTTATTTGTCTTAATGCGAAAGAACAAATGTAATGTTCATAACAGAAAGTTTTTGAGAGTTATAAGAATAGTACGATGACAGTATACGCTTTATTTTTGAAATCGTTTACAGGTCTGTTCAACGAATATATTTGTTTTACTAGAGATCCAAGTTTTTCTAGTTCTAAAGTCTAAGCTTTCAATTCGAAACAGCAACTTAAGCTATTAATTTAATAAAAATTTAAACAAACTTATTTATTTATAAAACTAGGAAGAACAACAAAATAAAATTTGGAACACAAATTGATGCAACAAAAGCTTTTGACCAGAAGCTTAACTAAAATGCGTTTTACGTTCTATAAAACGTTTAGCTGGCCTTGACAGTTCAGTGCATAATATTTTAGAATGAACTTAATTTGCATTGGTTTTTTGCCATTAGACAAAAGAAAAACAACCGGATGAATATTTAGAACCAGTTACTAAGCGGGAATGACAACTTTGCGATATGAACTACGGACGGTTGGTTTTATAAAAAGTGCTTTTCGGGGCCGTATCTTGTTTCACCTTGTCCAAAATGGCTAAAATAAGTATGTATATTCGTACAATGAAGGTCCAAATAAATGGACCCACCTGTCTCGACAGATATAACAGCTAAGAAAAAAAAAGATTTATGTTTTTTTATACCAAATATTCATTTAAACATATAAGTATATTATTTCCAATATTTTCTAACAACATTTAGTTTCAAATGCTACTTTCCTAAAATTTTTTCACCTAAAAGATTTAATTTGTAGTAAATTAAAAATGTACAGAAGGTCATCAGATTATTTAAACAATCAGATTTTAATTTGAATGTTATTGTTCATGAAAACCTCATGTTCATTTCTTTCCTTTATTTATTGTTCAGATTTTAAATCAATATATAATATCACGAGAAATTAATGAAGCGAAATAATAAGGTGAAAGCCAATAAAGCTATTAATTCAGAAACGGTTTAAAACGTGATTTTCGTATAACATAAAATATACACAAATATTTATGCCAATAAATTAAGAACATTCAATAGATATCGTGTAGCGCCGCTTTCAGAAAAATCTGTTTTTTCCGTGTCGTATAAGAAAAAGTGAAAAATTGAATTTGCGGTGGATCTCTCATTACTAACTATTCCTCTTTTTTGGCTCCTTTCATAACCTTTAAGGAACCATCCCGGCTACCGTTTGTGACATTATTAACATAATTACATATGACTGTAATCGCTTTATTAAAAATGAAGTAAGTAATAAAACGGTAATCGGTAGAGTGCGAGTGGTAACCACTCCGAAGACATTGTAGCCCAGCTATCGGTCACGTGTTGCATGCTCCAAACGTGATACAAACATGGTTTATTATAATTCCTTTTCGGTTTCATTAACAAAGAGATACGGCGATAGGTGAAGTTCGAGAACATTTTTTGTGTAAAATACACATCCATAGTTGGTTTTTCATGTATTTCTTTGTTTCAAAACCAAACTCAAAACAGCTAATACGACGTGTTGAAAATTGATAATACGAACATAATTACGGCAATCGAGTTTAATATGTTATAATAATTATGTTACAACCAATACAAAACAAAGTTTTTACTTTTGGGAATTCGGAGAATCCATTCAAAGTTTACATGGGCAGATTTACTAAATGCCTAACTTTGAATAAATGCCCGCAAAACATTATCGTTCATTGTGTTTACATACACTACTATCGCTGTAAAATTTGTTGCTTTACTTACCGATTATATAAAGAGTTAAAAATAGTAAGGCTGATGAAAGAATTTCATAATTTTTGGTTAAACTGAGCCCTTTTTGTTTGAATGTTACATTTTCCAGCAAAATTTTACTATGATGCAATGATGACGGTAGACATAAGAATTAGATTCATCTCTTTCAGTTACTAATTTTTGTCTTTCCCTTTATTAAAATGTAACCGTGATGTGTAGATATAATATTTGGTGTAAACGAGGCAGTATCCTGCCTGGACTGTAAGTATTACAATGATGATAAAAATATTTGTCTGACACAGGATGTATAGGACGATAAGGGTATTGACTGTATTACATATCCGCGGGAATTTAGGAACTGTGTTTACTGTAGGAATAATTTTGGAGACATTAACTTTATCCAATAAAAATAGGCTAAGAAAAGTCTGTGGCAAATTAAGTATATGCAAGTCTTTTAATACGATTTTTATCAAAATTGCATATACAATATATTAATTTAAAAAGTACTAGTACTATAAAATTAACAAGCCGAAATCCTTTTATGACATCACTATATAATAGTAACTTAGATAAAATTTGTCAAAAAAAGGTGGTTGAAAGATGGTATTATTATGTTTTGCTTAATTGCTACTACGATGAATTTGCTGTTAATAGAATCTATACAGTGCAGCAAAAGAGATCATCAATTATGTCTTCTTTAAATATCAAGCATCAAGATAATAATACTCCTTACAATTATCGTCTATTACATCACCTTGAAGAGCGTGATATAATATCTTATACTTTTATTTGTCATTGTGGTATTGTAATATCACTTAATTTAGTCCAGCAACTATTTCTGCTTGTGTTTTGGAATATCTGTTAATTACGTCAAAGTTTATTGCCTTATGTATTCTTCATACAAATGTTACAAGTCCACGTACAAGAAAAACAGTTTTTATGAGAATGTATAACGACCGTTGCTAATGATTCTTAGCTTGAATTGAGGATAATTTGACCAAACATACTGCGAAGTTACTTTTTGTATCCAAGGTTAACATTACATGTCCATGTAATAAAATGTTATTGTATTAGTGATAAGTACGCACGCCAAATGTAGGTAACAAAGCTAAGGCCACATAAAAATAGTTTCATTCCCTTGTTGGATTGGTGAGCGTCATGAAAAGTACTGCGTCTTAAAATGTCCTTATTTTTAAATTATTATACTTTCAAAACAGGCTTCGTTCAATACAACTGAAATTACATGATATAACATAAGAGGCAAGAACTGTAGTTACGTACTACGCACGCACGTACATACATAGCGTAGTGTAGTATTAAGTATTGGTAAATATATTCGACATATTTCCTGAGAGAATACAAATTCGTAGCAACAATCAATTCTGTATTGAGTCGGTACGTCATGACAAGTGAGAATGTCAATACAATGCAAATCACTGAATAATAAATAACGCAACGCAGTGCACGAAAGCTAAAAAAGCTTGTCAGCGTCCTTACTTTACGTTTAGCTGTCAAGCGGCGCAGGTCCAATATCTTCTGATACTGCTGCAGTGCCCGGAGATAGAGTCTCGCGGGCAAGGAGTCCTGTTTCCGGGACCTGGCGTCCGTGTCTTTCATGATGATGGCACTACACAGCACTAACCACCACGAGCCGGCGAGCAGAGCGCGAGCGCGCGTCCGCCGTCAGCCTCGACTGCAAACAGCACTGACGTACGCGTCCTCGCACATGCGCACCAGCCACCAACACTTGCTTGCAAAAAGAAACTCAGTCACTCGCTTGTACTGACCACTTTCGCTGCTGCTCAGCACTTGGGCACTGACCTGGCCCGCTTTTACCAGCGCTAATTCTATATATCCGTTTACGAGCATCCTGCTCGTCCTCGGCAGATGACCGATTGCTGAAGAGAATTTCACTCGAGTTATGTTAATAATTTCGCACAACTTACTGATAACGTGACTGGGTCATTCAATGATATAGCGATTAATTATTTAGGTCTTTGACCTTGGTGATAAAATATTACATACTCATATCATCGAGATTAAGTTAATCCTTCATCTAGCTCCTTATAAAATAGAAAAAGTCTTTAATGAATTATGTTAGTATCTTTTTACAGATAAGTCTAAAGAACAGAATGAGCTGTTGGAACCTGCAAAAAGTTGAGGTTTAGTTAAACTCCTAGCAAAGACTACAAAAGCAAATGAAACGATAGAAGACAAAGAAGTATACGTAAAACTATGATTACTAACAACGTGATGTGAAAGTTTGGGATTGTCTCAATTCAGTTTCTTGAGGATGGGAATTAGTCACTACCTAGGACCAACAACTCAAACTCAATGCCGTTCATGCCATATATCCCCGTAGAGGAAAGCAGAGTTACTAATGCTTCTGAAAAACATAACACATTAATGTCACTTGGTGTTCAGAGTATGAGTACCAACGTTTGGCTTAGACAGTGCATTCACATGATAGGGTCACTATCACCGCTTTTGTATGAATTCACTGTCATATGACCAAGCATAGCTTAGCCATGTGGGTTTATTTTATTAAAATACCAATTTGTTCCCAGAAATTAATTTAAATTTTATAAATACCAGAAATACACTACTTTAGGTTAGAAAACCTATTTGCGGAATTTATTAATGCATATTATTATTTGCTGTGTAGTGTCGGATAAGAATAACACTACTACCCCATTTCTACCCGTCGGTGATCATAAGAGGCGACTATGGGTATAGGGGCTTTTTAAGTGATTTTTGGGCGATGTGATTGGAGACCCGACTACAAAAACATTTATTATTACCATCTTTTCCCCAATCAACTTCCAAAAGTGGCTGAGGAATTTCTCATTCCAAAGCTCTGGCTACCCCATGTAAGGGATTTATAGCCGTGAGTATATGTATGTAACATATAACATAACATAAACGTTCACGCCGTTTTATCCCCGAAGGGGTTGGCAGAGGTACCAATACTCCTGAACTCACATGGCAAGCGCCATCTAGTTTCCAGAGAAAGTACCCACGTTTTGCTTAGACAGTGTACTCACGTGATAGGGGGCAGGCCTATCGCCGTTTTGTACGAATACACTGTCACATGACTAAGTACAACTCAGCCATGTGGGTTTCCTCACGATGTTTTCCCTCACCGTTAGCAACCATGATAATTTATCATGGTTGCTAACGGTATGCATACCACACATATGACTTTAGAAAAGACAAATTGGTGTAGGCCCGTCCCAGGATTGGAACTCACGCCCTTCTGTTTTTCGGGCGGGTATTCTTACCCACTGGACTATCATGTCGCTTTTTATGTATGTATGTATGTATTTTAAATTAAATTAAATTATGCATAAATATTTTGTGCCGAATAAATTTTGGTACATGCTTTCGCATCATATAATTGTGTATTATATTAATAATAACAATTTATTTAGGTAATTTTTCATTTTATTCGTTAGTTTTCGCCTCAAAAATGCAACTAGACTGGACTTTGAGTGATCAAGTAACTTTCTCCTCAAATAGTTGGCGCCACAATTCTTCTGGCAAATCTACTAACAAGGTATGTATCCTTAATATGGATTACTAGAATGACTAGATCGTCAATCCGGCTTCAACACTAAACAAATATGTAAAATTTTACCGCAATCGACTGAGATAAAATAACTACTTTCGAATAAAATAAATAACAATAAACATATTTTAGCTGCGTAGTGTCGGCTTAGAATAGCACTACTCCATTTCTTCCGGTGGGTGTACGTAAGAGGCGACCGGTATTGGGGCTGTTTAAGGGATTTTTGGGCGATGCGGTTGGAGACCCGTCACCAACAACCTTTATTCTACCATCTTTTCCCCACTCAACTTTCAAAATCGGCAGAGAAATTTCCAATTTCTCAGCTCTGGCTACCCCTTTTAGGGATTTATAGCCGTGAGTATTAGTATGTATGTATGTTTGTATTTTACACTGATCGAATTAGCCCCAAACTCAGTAACACTTGTATTATGAGATACTAACTGAACGATATATTTAATATTACATACATAATACACATAAAAATTACACCCAAGACTAAGAAACAATTATTTATGTTCATCACATAAATGTTGCTCCCAGCGGGGATCGAACCCACAATCTCCGGACCGAGAAGATAGTCACCTATCCACTCGGCCACGTTTGTCGTCAATAAAAATAAACATAACATAACATATACTCACGGCTATAAACGGTTTAATAAACCCCTAGAAGGGGTAGCCAGAGCTCAGGAATTAGAAATTCCTCAGCCACTTTTGGAAAATTGAATGGGGAAAAGATGGTAAAGTAAAGGTTGTTGGTGATGGGTCTCCAACCGCATCGCCCAAAAATCCCTTAAAAGCCCCAATACCGTTAGTCGCCTCTTACGTACACCCATCGGTAGAAACGGGGTAGTGCTATTCTAAGCCGACACTACACGGCGAATAAAAATAAAAGGTGATAAAATGTTACTGCCTACCCCAAAGCGTTTTAAAGTGAGCTTCCGTGAGATTTGATGAGCGGTAAAGGCTCTTCCGCATTAGCCTAAAGCGCCAGGCATCGACCCCGTTTGTTGTTGCCTTGATGAGAGTCGTTAAAGCAAGTTAAGGACCTTGAGATGTTAAACAGGTTTGGCGAATAACCCTCAACTTGTACGAGTATTTATTGACCCTAACTGCTCCACTTTCATGAAATATATTGTAATTATGCGTGCGTTTGCAGATGCTGTACAATGCAACGTGAATTCATGTAATACTGTGTTAAACAGTAACAAACCATTGTAAGTTGAAAAGAGATGTATTGCTAAAAATTAAAAAGAGTATGTTAAGGCTTGATAAAGTCGATATTCCATAGTAACAAGAATATAGTTTTCGGATATAAATTATGAGTAGCCAGAAGTCATTATAAGTGAGCAGTTCGCACCAGCATATTTGTTTTTTATACAATAGATATATTTTCTGGTCTTGTTATATATTTCTTTCAATTGTCGGTTTTTTTTATCAATAAACCATTTATGAATGGAACCGCTATCGCCAGATAACTTATTTTCATAATATTTAACAGAGTCTTTCAGGAAGATGGTGGGACAAAAATACTTAGATTGTATTTGGACAGAATCTTTGTAGAAACTGGTTTGTATCATTATTTAAAATAATAACAATAGTTTATATTTGTTTGCATGTCAACACAAACATTTAAAAGACTGGTGGACCGCCAAGTAAAATTTTGCGTAGTTATATATAGCCTATGATTTTTCTGAAGGTAGATCAATAATTTATATAAAAATCGTTTTTGTGGTTTCAGAGCCAATTCATAGCAAACAACCCAATTATACAGCTAATCAAGAGTAAAAATTTGCAGACGAAAAAGCACATTTATTTACAAATGAATTTAATAAGATATAATGTAATAATTGTAAAAAGATTGAGTATGGTAAAAACCAATAAAATGCTTGGGGTTTTGGAGCAATACATTTATCAGAAAACATATATCTTTTTAGTCTTCAAAAGCATTTTAAGCAAGATATTTTAGTTATTTTAATGAGCTAGCCCTAGTGAATTTATTAATAATAATCAGTTTCGTCTCGCAAATATTCATGCAATTTCAACCATATCTAAATGATTTAATGTGTCTGTTGGTATATATTGAAAAACAAAGTATGTATATTATTTATGTTAATTTTGCCGATCCTATTGCTGATAGAGTTTTTGGTTTCTTACAAAGTACAATGTTTTAACATTTTGTTACTCGAATAAATCATTAGTTTTTTTATTACATCAGTGTATACAAAATTAAGTAATTAATATACACTCGCAATGTAATTTGGATAGATTAAACTGATTAGGTGGTTCCTCCATTTACATCTTTAATTACTTTTCTCTAATTAATAAAACCGTTATGGAGTTAAAGAGGAACTAATCTAGGGGTTAAAATACGTGAAACTATCGGTTAGGTTCCATTTTAATTTTAGCATATTCGCCTGAACTGACTTGACGCATATTCATCTTGCTTTTTCGTAATGCTCTTTTTTCAGTTATTTTTTTAATACGTTCATAAATCCTGTGCTCAATATCACGTAGCAATATTATAATACATTTATGCATATTATGAATACTAAATTAACCCTACTTATTGCACAGTTAAATTCGTTGCTACTACGCAGGTTATACGGCTATAGTTTTTTTGTACGTTTTTGTTTACGTGTGTAGCAGCGAGTAAATGTTTTTCTTTCTTTCTTTTTCTTTATTTTTTTCTATTTATTGGCGCCATGTTTTCTAAGGTCTACTCATCTTCAATAACCAATAAAATCATTTATTTTTTGTTAAAAGCTTGTAAAAACCTTGTTGTACTAGCACAGTAATGTGAAACATTAAACAATGAATAACACAGTAAATTTAGTTACTCACAGAAATGTACCCAAATATTGACAATCCTTTTATATCTCTATCTCTTATTTATGTTGATGGTTTGTTTAAGTTTATTTGTCGTTAAAAACCAATAATAAATAATTTTACTACTATCACGTCAAAAAATATACTTTATGACAATAAAACGTAGAAAAGATATAAAAATCTAGAAATGCTGTTTATATTCATAGCTTCAAATCCGAAAAAGGCACGTCTAGATATTTAGAAGTTGACTAAAAAAGTATATCCTGATACAAAGATGGTTATTTGGGGCGTCAGCTTGAAAATGATTGGAAGAGTTTCATCTCATCATCATTCATCATCATCTCATCTCAGCTTCATTCGACGACGCCTGCAGTACCAAAAGCTGGTTATTACTATTCTAAACCAACACCAACAGGTATTGTATCAATACATAGTATAAAACAAAGTCGCTTTCGCTGTATGTCCGTATGTATGCTTAGATCTTTAAAACTACGCAACGGATTTTGATGCGGTTTTTTTTAATAGATAGAGTGATTCTTAAGGAAGGTTTGTATGTATAATAAATGCATAATATAGTAGAGAAACACTGATAAATTTAAAGGTTTCTAATGTGATGTCGTAAATAAGCACGTTTTTTTGCGCTTATATTGCAAACGCTGGCTGAACCCTACGAGATAGACCAAAATAATGTACTACATTATTGTTCACTTAAAAAGTTCAACAAAAAAGTCCGCCATGGTATATGTCTATCTCTTAGGGATAACCCAGCATAACCATTTTTATTCTTTACTAAAAAATGGTGATTTACGAAGTGATTTTAAACAATACAGCATTAATCCTTATCCAATTAAGTACCTTAAATAAATTGTGCATTTATTATAGATCAATATGCTTTTTACAGCATGTAATTTAAGTGAATATTACCGAGATATTACAAATTTAAAATGCAGGGTCGTAGTTGTTTGCGCCGGGCGGCGCGTGCCTATAAAATAGCGCGCACTTTATGATTTGCAGCGATCGCACGCGTTTATCAGAGCTCTCTAGCGAGGAAAATATCAAGAATTAATTAAAAAAAATTGTAAATTAATTAATTAATAAACGTCTACAATTTCCGGTAAAGATATCTTTTGCAATGACCATTAATAAATCGCAGGGTCAAACTTTTAACGTTGGAGGATTAAACTTGAGTGTTGACTTGAGTACTGTCAAGAGTAACATCTAAGCAAAACATGTTTGTATTGGTAAATGACAAAAAAGCTGTGAACGTTGTGTATTAAGGACATTCTGTAGTAGGTATATTTTGCATTGCACCCGTGCGAAGCCGGGGCGGGTCGCTAGTTACTAATAAATAAAGAATAAACAAAGGAAAGAAAAAATTCGACACAGGCGGGATTCGAACCCGCGACCTCGGGTATACGCCCCGTCGCTCTTGCCAATTGAGCTACCGTGTCAATGGCTGCCAAATTTAAAAAAAATAATTCTTTCCTTTGTTTATTCTTTATTTATTAGTAATAATCCCCACATGAGGTTTTCATGAACAAAAAGATTAAAATACCAACATGTATTTAAAATGTTTAGACAAATTTACGTTAAACCTAATAACTATCCATATGATAGAAGTATTGTAGAGTGTAATTACGTATCTCTAAACCGTTTAGTGTGATTGGCTTCATCGCTTAATCAGTGTCGTTAAGTCACTGAGCGAGTTTTCTCTGAAACAGGCTAAGAACAGGTTTCCGAAACGCCCCGTGATTCACGCAACGGTGTAGCAGAGGTGAGCCTTAATTAATGCTTTAAGCCTTAAGAATACTTGATTAAGTACAACTTTTTGCGTTTGAATAAATTTGATGACATTAGTAGAATAAAATGATATCCTCGCGTGATAGTCTCGTGTTTCCGGTGAAATAAGTTGAAAGTGTTGGTTAAATCATGGGAAGATTCAAGTTAAGCAAAGTCAAAAAAGATCCGATGTAAAAAAAAAAATTGCCCAACAGTGTAATGGTAAGGTAACTTTGGATGTAAGATTGAAATATTCAGAGTTTTTTTTATTGTTGTTTATGAAATACCCATTTTATTCCTTGAATACTCGTTCTTGCGTTTTTTTTACATAGGATGAGGCAAACATTTTGCTTCTGATAAAGAATAATAATATTAGAATTGTGATCTCTTTCTATTCTATACTCATAGGTCTGTCATATTTTGTGGCATGGTAATACATAGAAATGGGTTAGTGCTACTGTTAGGCGACACTACACAGCTCACATATACCCGGTTTCATGACCATAATAGCAGAATCAGGTATCGAAACTTTGAAAGTCCAGAATACCTTCATCGGCAAGGTGAAATAAAGGATCTTACAATGGGCCGCTATAACACACAAGGTACACAACCACGTGAAGAGATGAGGTAATCGTGTAATAACCCTCACTAAGGAAGGGCACCAATCAGTGGTGACGGACGTACAATTACTAGAAAATTAAATAACAAGCGACACAATTCGGCCATTTGACAAGAAAAATCCGAGATTTTGCAAGTCAACAACTTTGTATCGAAAGTCATAACAATCAATCACAAAACTAATTCAATAACATAATACTATACGACTTGTAGAGCCCCTACTCAAGAAAACCATACTTTACGATACATTGTAATGTATAGAGCCTTCAGCAGTCTCGTTTGTTAAAACACAGTAATTACGTAAAATATGCATTTTTATGCTACATCGTTATTACTCTCGTTTGTAAGCAAATAGCAGAATAAATGAATGTACCACATTTTAAACGCAAAGTAAATACGTATAAAATTTTATCTTTCTTATTATTCCAAAACATACTGAGCTTATTTTTAGAATGGTGGACCATCCACAACCATTCTTTGTTTGTTTTTTAGGGACTCCGTAGCTGAATGGCATAAAACGAAACCTTTTATATTATTAACATCCTTGTCTGTTTCGATCGTTCACCTTTTAGTTATCTATCAGTCCGATATAACCATTACACATCACATATAAGTTAATGCAGTTTCTAATAAATAAAAGTAGCTTTAGCCAAACGCGAGATAAAAGCGGACAAACATACATACAAACAATCGAACTGAGAAACTCCTTTTTTTGAAGACGGTTAATAAAGATCTGATTGCCCTATCTTGTATTAAAACGTAGAAACCCACGTCCGCCCTAGAGTGAAACGCTGTAAAGTATAATTAAGATAATGTCATGAACAGCTGAAATACTCTAATATAAACTAGTAACACTTGCTTACTTATACTCAGGCCCATTATCCCCATTGGGGTAGGCAGAGACTATCTATCGCCACTTAGTAAGTTGACAAAACTCTCTTGCTTCCCTTACATTCATTATTCTTCTCATACAGTATGCTCTTTTATTCTTCTCACCTCGGACCCCCCCCCGCCTTGATTAGAACGTTTTCTATCTGGTCAAGAAACTAGATGTTTTTTAAAAATAGTCAGTTATATTAGTAGGTTTTAAACCACTTCCACTCCCTTTAGTCTGCCATAAACACTTAATGTCCATGGTAGAGTATGTGTATTAAATGGAAATAAGAACCCTTACCTGCCTGATGTCCTAAGTCACGATATGCAAAACGATACATGAATGACGCTTATTTTATTGTAGAAAAAACAACTTGTAAAGTATTCGCCAAACTGAGATGAACCGATATATTTTATCCAAATGAGGCAAACGTTGGCGTCACAATTCAGTGCCTACGTGACTTTTCACGCATAACAACTAAGCCAAACAAATCTCTAAAATCATATTAATTTAGCAAATATTAAATTACTTGTTTATAATATTAATATATTCATCAAAGCCATAGAATGATAACATTAAACGTCATTAACCGAATTCTTTTAAATTATATGTATAGCAGATAGAAATCAATCGTTGAGCGAGCATTTGATTTTTCCGTCATTATCGTGATAATTTACATGTAACGTGATTCTGTAAGGGTTAATTATAATTAGTTGGTGATCCCCTGTGGTTAAGATACTATGTATATACAACACTTGTAAAACAGCACGTGGAACTGGTACATGACATCATGTCTAACAAAACTACAATAATTAAAAACAGGTTTATGAAATGTTCATTCAATTTTTAATGTTTATGAATGAAACATGCTGTGTAGTGTCGGCTTAGAATAGCACTACCCCATTTCTTCCAGTTGTTGTACACAAGGGGCGACTAACGGTATTGGGGGCTATTAAGGGATTTTTGGGTGATGCGGTTAGAGACCCATCACCAACAACCTTTATTTCACCATCTTTACCCCACTCAACTTTCCAGAAGTGGCTGGGGAATTTATAATTCCTTAGCTCTGGCTACCCCTTTTAGGGATTTATAGCCGTGAGTATATGTATGTATGTATGTATATGTCATAAGTATTTCGGTACCAAAAAAGAAGTCTTCCGAAAGAAGACCAGATTTTCCTCTATTTATCGAAGAATATTGTTGGTATGTAGATTATATAGCTCTCTTGACCATTTTTGAATTTAATTGAAATTTTTAAACCTTTTTTACGTTGTCGGGTTAAAAGTTTAATGTCAGGTTAAAGACTCTTCTCTCAAAGTTGAACTGACATTATAGAGTGACGTCTCTTTGAGTTTGGTGTTTCGTAAGGTAAACAATAACCAACACATGTCAAAAATATTTCAGTAATACACTTTTAATGCTCAACATTAATCAAAACAATAAAAATGACTCGTGTCAGTTTAAATGTTGTCCGCTCGTCAATAATGCTGATTTGCATATTAGAACCCCATTTTAATGTAAGGTTACATTGAAACTTTTGGTTATTCAGGTTGAAATTTTTTGATGAAACATTTCAATATCAACCTTATCAAATAATTTCGTGAAACAGATCCGTGCAAATAAAGTGTATTTTTTATAGTGCTAAAGATCATTCTACAGAACCAACCGACTATTCTACACCGACTACAACAGATGCATTATGGAATCGCGGTAGGAGAGTACCTAAAAATTATAATTTTAAGCAACCAATCAAGCAATAGATTGTCTATTTTAGTACATTTGTTACATAATATGTTATTAGTCATTTATAAATATATTGAGCATGCATATGCATAATGAATCATCGTCTCTTAATGACCTTGAAAGTAATGTGCATTATGTCTCTCTGCTATGTCCTATGCTCTTTGGGGCATGAAAGCTTATACAACGTTTTCGTAAACAAAGTTTTTATACAAAAGCAAACCTGTTATATTTACATCTAATATGAGACAGCACCGTAAAGTTAAAGATTTATAGTTTCAAGAGTACCGAAATCATTTATATTCATCATTTGAGAATAAACATTAATATTTTATTGATGTAACCTAATGATTAGGATTTTGTGAATTAACAAACAAAGCGATGATCACACTAAATTAAAACAACAGTATATTAATTCTATGGACTATTTAACACAACTTCCAATGAATTCAACTAATACTATTTAGTGTTTTAATAATGTAAATGTATTCGTTATTCATAAAATTAAAATATAGCTTTATTACAAGTTTACTTACTTGAGAACACCACGGTTGATTTGTAAACATAACCTCAAATTATTTTTACAGAAAGCTCACACAAAATTCACTTGACCACAATTTGCAAATTATAATCACTGTTTTGTATTATGATAAGCACCTAGAAAAACGAATTCAAGTAAAACTCAAGGTTACCATATTAAACAATTTTGTTATCAATTTATAATTAACACGGTGAAACTTGCAAGCGAAATGTAGGGTTGGTTGCGTACAATGAGCGTTATAACCCTGTTAATGAGAGAGAGCTTTTGCATTCATTGGAAGAGTTAGAATAGAAGAGCTACGTAGTTTGGGTGGTTAATAATCCCGTTGGTTTGCCTGCTCCATGTTGTTCCAGGAATCCAGGCCGTTCTATTCCGGTGTCTAATGGCTGTGCTGTGGTTCACTGGTTCACTCAGGAATTCATTGAGAATACAAAACTATACAAAATTAACGCTGCAGTGTGCATTCGCTTGCGTATATTTAATACTATAAAGCCATTGATAGAAAATAGGTAAATTATTAATCATTTGTATTGTATATTTATATAATTGCCCTAAATGAAAAAGAGCTTTTGTTGGCTGTCCTGATATTAAAAAGATGCAAATAGGAATTTCACGCAATAAGTTCTCATTGGTGTAAGCAGAGACTATCGACCGCCACTTTGTAAAATCTTGGAAAAGCTCTCGAGCTTAATCTAAATTTTACGATCTTTTCATTCAAATTTTAAAAGATTCAGCGCCACAGTATTATAAATCTTATTTTAAGTCATGCTTACTAGGAGAAAATATCGTTAGTATATAATTCATACATACATACTCACGCCATTATTTCCCATTGGGGTAGGCAGAGACTATTGATCGCCACATTGTACGGTCCTGGCAAACCTCTCTAGCTTCGTTTACATCCATCAATCTTTTCATACATGCTCTTTTATTAAAGGCTGGTGTCCGAAGTATGAAAAATAAATGAGCATTATGTAAAAGAGCGTGTATATAATTCATTTGTCAAAAAAAATCAGGCGCATGGAATCGTGTACACCATGATAGATAACTCTTATCACAAAAAAAGGTACGAAATACAAAACAAAACAAGTTACGATCAAAGCACAGATTTGACTCATCGTTTCCGCCACAAATCCAGGAATGGAAGGCACATTTACTTATACTTCCGAACATCGCATATCGTTTTTCTCTCGTGGGCGTGTGGGTCCAAAGTACCCACTTTGTGGCTCAAAAGAGCTCAGTGCTTTCATTTACATGATAGGAGACAGGCCTCTGAGAAGATACAAATACACTATTCCATAACTAAGTACAACTCAGCAACTCCACACAGCCACAGATTTCCTCACGATGTTCTTTATAGTAATAAAATCTCTTCATTTACCTGTTTTAAGTAACGCATCATTCACAACAGGTATATGAAGCGATTTTATTAATTTATTAAAAAACACATTATCCCCATGGCCTTATACACCAATTTTTGTACCATAATTTATATGACTAAACTAATGTCGGTTTTTATAAAGGATAAACTAGAATAATAAAGCGTAGATGTTAAAACGATGACGTAGACATCTTAGTTGTAAATATTTTAATGTACTTTTTGTCCAAAGGTGTTATCACCAAAAAACTTACCATAAAATAGTGTAATTACTTGCAATCAGTTATGACGCTGAAGTTTTTTACTTTATCCGAAAATTTATATTTCGTAGTCACGTGTACATTTGCGTGTTGATAATATCTGCTGTATTAGGGATTAGAAACATGGAGCTATATTTTAAGTAATTATGTACTAATTAGTATTTAGATCATAGTTTTTTTTACTATAAAAAAATATATCATCAATTACCATACTTAACATGCGATGGAATCGTTTTAAACATTTAGCTGACTAGCCATGAACAATTTACTACAGAACTCTCTTTAGAACATTTTTGTCTTTTTATCTGCTTAACATTAGTTGTCTATATTCATTGTTAGATTGAGACCCGAACGATGTTCAAATAACAGAAGAATTGGAAGTCTTAAACATGTATAACAATCTAAGAACTCGCAATGCTTTGAGACTTTTAATTAGATTCATGTTAGTGGAAATTACATACATACATAAACTCACGCCGTTAGTTTCCATTGGGGTAGGCAGAGACTATCGATCACGAATAACTGTGTGTGTATGTGTGCATATACTTTGTGTTCAAGTACACACTACAACTAACAGTTAAATAAACAGGACTCACAAGCAGATATTTTTCAATTTACTCTTACAAGTAAGCTACCAACACTTAATACTTTAAATCTCAACTGCTTCTATACGTAATTAACATAAATGTTTTTTTAGTACCCCAACATCAAAATGTAATTGATTCACTTGACAACAACAAACAAAAGTATCTATAAGCTATAAGGCAGTATCTCAATAAAAATGAAACCATGATAAGATGCAGGTCACAGTGTGGGTCAAGGGCTCCACTTGACGTAAGCAGTAATCTAAATTGATACCGTCGTTTGGAGAAAGTAACTACTTAAGCAGTAAGCACCTCAGAGTAATAGATAGATAACGGAACAAAACCCGATAGACTCATGTTATAGTACAAAATTATTAATATAAGTAACAAACATATATATTCTCACGGCTATAAACCTTAAAAAAGAGATAGGCAGGGTTATATAATAACATAACATAAACGCTTACGCTATATATCCCCGAAGGGGTTGGCAGAGGTACTAATACTTCTGAACATCAAGTGACTTTTTCACCTGGTGTTCAGAGTACCCACGTTTTGTATGGACAGTGTACACACGTGATAGGGCAGGCCTATCGCCGTTTTGTACGAATACACTGTCACATGACTAAGTACAACTCAGCCATGTGGGTTTCCTCACGATGTTTTCCCTCACCGTTAACAACCATGATAAATTAACCACACATATGTCCCCACTTGTCTTTTTCTAAAGGGTTATATAATTGGAAATTTATGGTGTTCTATAAGGTGAATAGTGTATAAGGGCTTTTAAAGTGATTGTTGGGTGATATGGTTGGAAACCTGTAGCCAACCGCTCTTTATTTTACAATGTTTACCTCACTTAACTTCCATAAGAAGGAATTTCAAGTCTGAATACATCGGATACATCTTTTAGAACATTTTTTTTACCACGAAGGACACAGCTGGACTAAATAGAGAGAGTGCTGAAAAAGGCAGGTGTCCGAAGTATGAAGAATAAAAGAGCGTCTATCAAAAGAATGATGTATGTAAACGAAGCTAAAGAGGTTTGCCAGAATCGTACAAAGTGGTGATCAATTGTCTCCGCCTACCCCAAAGGAAATAATGGCGTGAATTTATGTATGTTATTTTAAGGAATTTATAAACGTAAGATATGTATGTACTTTTGACAAACATACCGTTTCAATTAAATTTCAATCTTCAATACAGTTGCAAAGGTTTTTTTTATTAAATAATTAATTGACTTTACCGTTGATGTGCGCTGTGCGTAGATTGAAATTGATACCTTCAAACTTTGGACCTCGAACTTAAACATAACTGTTTGTTTTTTTGGCAAAATTGAACGCTTTTTTATCAATTTCTGGACATGGGACATTAGGTGGGCATATAGAATTGGGAATCATAAAAAATCATGATACATAATGTAAGACAAGGCACCAATCCGTATTAGAATAATCTAATGTTCCCATCTCCTTTAATAAGAAACTATTTTAACAGACTGCCTGTCTGCCTGTATTATATATAAGTACATTTAAAATTTTCTACAAGCATACCATTTGGTCTCTGACCCCAAATTTGTAAAAATTTCATATTATGAGTAAAGCTATTGCAAATCTTCTCACGATGACTCATTGTTGATAAAACCCAGATAAAGCAAATTCCTCGAAACAAAAGTCAGTATCAAGGCTATTCAAACTAAAAAAAGAGGTTTGCAAGAATGTTCCATAGTCATGTGTCCTGTGCATTAAACTCTAAAGATTATCTTGTCCGTTAAAAATAATACAGCCGAGAAACAACATTACATAACGTAATTCTTGCAGGCTCCTGAGTATAAATTATAATGAGATGATCTCATAAATTCCTCCATCGTCTGAAGAATTGACAATAACACTTCTATGTATTGTCTCGTCGGTTAAGCAAAACATTCTTGGTGTGTTTTCTAAATGGTTTTTGTTGGACGCTAGCGGTCTGAGTCACGAACCTGATGTGTTAAGACATTGACTCCCCGTCGGCTCACGACACGAGTTTGCGCTACGCAATTGTAGTTTTGTAAGATCCATTACATTATTTGTATGAAATACAATTTATATTACATACATACATATACTCAAAGCCATAAATCCCTAAAAGGGGTAGCCAGAGTTTTAGAGCTAAAATCTCCTCAGCCACATTTGGTGTTAATAGGGGAAGATGGTAGAAATAAAAACTTAAAAAAGCCCCATACCCTTAGTCGCCTTATACGACACCCGTTGGTAGAAAGGGGTAGTGACATTCTAAACTGGCACTACACGGCGAAATTTGTATGAAATATAATATTTATCTGGGCTATGAAACGGGTGAAACAACAATCTTCAGAACAAAAAAAGGCAATATACACAACACTCTTTATATTAAAGTCGATAAGCAATGATTGAATGAAGTCAGTGCAGTCGGACAAAATATATTATAGGCGGATAAGTAGTATAGAATGCGTTCCTTCCCATTAGGCAACAGTTTTATCAAACCATCTCTACACGTAAATACTACTGGCCCGGAAACTCCGTGCTGTGATATCCTCGTAAATGTAATCTAAAAGTACAAGCAGAATACGTGTAAGGGATCAAAGGCCACAAATATAATAATAGAAGGTACATCGTAAGTTTTGACAATGGCTCTACCGTGACCGTTATTGTACCTACATACGTAAACGGATTTTCTAGCTGAATAGCGTTCTTGTTTCGTCCTTTTTGTACCCCTTTTTACGTAGTCCGATTGAAGATTTTACTCTAATTTTTATGTTAAACACAAATTATGCAGTGATAGCTCTGATCAGACGCATAAGAATCGTACCGACCCGAACGCCATAACCACCATTATGCAAACCTAAAAAAATATATTTCATAGAGCACGTACGAAAAGATTTATGTATGTAAATGAAGCTAGACAGCTTCGCCAGAATCGTACATAGTGGCTGCAAAGTCTCTGCCTAACCCAATTGGAAATAATCGCGTGAGTATGTATTATATAAAATAAGTTTACAGTACTGACTGATCTAACATTATTGTTTTCAAATTCAATCGGCACTTATTGAAATTATTGCTTGGGGTAAGAGACGGATATCAGTAAATATAATACTTTATTGAAAGCATTTCTTTGTAAATAATATTCGACATGATTTTATTTCTTTGGTTGCTTAATTTCGAATACCCATCCGTATCCGAAATTAATGAAGTGTCAAAATCTCTTACAAAGGATTACTGTTTGTAACTGTAGTTTCCAGTTGAAAGAATAAAATGTTTGTTTATCAGTTTATCATCGAATAAGAATTATACAATTAAGATCGCAATGGCCTTTTGAATAAATAAACTTAAATTCTTAAAATTATTAGGAATCAGAGCAGTTGGATATTTTACCCTACTTAAAATATGAAATAATTTAAACATATTTCTTGTTATTCTATGTTAATTGCACTTTGTATAATTATCATATTCGTGCGTACTATAGAAAAATAGTTTATCGATTTAAAATTAAACACATTATTCAAGCTTTATACCCCTAAAGGGTTGGTACGGATACTACTCGTAATTATTTAGCACGTCACGCCACATTTTGCCTCATGGTGTCCAGCGTATTTCACGTGGACAATTAACACGTGATATACCAGGCATCATCATAGCTATGTATAAACACAGTATCACATGTATAAGTATGATTCAGTGATGTGGGTTTCCTCACGATGTTCAAGACTATCATTGATAATATAGCCTTTCAGTTGATATATAGCATTATGTATGATAATATAGCATTCGAATGGAAGTCTTTGAAACTAAACTATGAACTATTGAATTAGAAGAATGCCTGCCTTCCTAAGACAACCTTTGGTCTAAAATTATCTATCTATACTTATAATAAATCTGTAGAGAGGTCAATTCTGTACATTAAATATATTTTCAAAATAACTATCAGGGGGTGATTAGTGATCGATACTGATGCCAAAAATGCAATCAGTAAAATTTTTGTCTGTCTGTCTGTCGGTTTGTATGTTCCTTATGGAAACAAAAACTACTCGACGGATTTTAACGAAACTTGGTAGTATTATTCTTCATACTCCTGGACAGGTTATAGTGTAGTTTTCAGCAGAGTAGTGAAGGGAAATTTTGGGAAAATGGGGGAAGTTTCTCCATTTTTTAAGCTTCCGTCGCGTGTTCAGCCATAATGGTTGCAGTTACATAGAAATAATGTATCACGGAAATATTCTACGTAAAATTGTCTAAAATATCCTTCAACAGCATATGTCTATCTTTTATGGTTGACTCACAATAACACGTGTAACTCCCGATAGCTTAGCAGTTCAGAGCATCCTGATTATATTTGTTTACACTTACGTTTATAGTTCTCTTATTCATCTCTCATTTAAAATTTACATTATTTCCTATTCAATACAAAAAAGAATCATAGAAATCGGTGTAGAAATAATAAACTTATACATGAAATAAGCCATCGCGTCCTGTTGTCACACGTGAATACTGAATCATATGGATTATTCTTTAGTAATGGTTGCGCGGACAAAAGATAGCCGTGAGTATATATATGTATGATGTATACAAAGTTTGTAACTCTAATTGTTTTTTTACATGGGTTTATTTTCGGAGATACTGAACCGTTCATTAAAGCGCTTTCACAATCACAAAGCTAAACTATTCAGGAGTGCTATAAGTGGCGCTAAATTTCCTAAAGGTTGAGCAGTGATTGAAGAAACCTCAGATATTTTTAAAACTACGCTACCCGTGCGATGCTGGGCCGATCCACAAGTTACCAATATAACCTTATTGTAGTATAATACCATAAACATTATAAGTTACAGTACTTTGGTTGACTTTGCCAATAAGAAAACACACATATCGCACTCTCAGAACGAAAGAGGCTCAAGTCAAAAATAGTGATATTGAGTTACTATCATAGAGAGACATAAAGAAGTATGCTCTATCGGATGAAGAATAAAACAAAGGCACTTATTGTTAAAAAAACAGGATAGCGAATTTTTCGTCCCTATAACCACAAGTGCCTTTGTTTTAGACCATACTTTTTTATGCCTCTCTATGGTTGCTCCTCAATATCACTATTTTTGACTTGAGCCTCTTTCGTTCTGAGAGTGCGATATATATATTCATTATAATCAGGCTTCCGTTTAATTCTTCGGATATTAGTATCACGAATATTGATTACTGTAAACAAATAGGTAATAACTGAAGTGATATACATTTCTGTTATATAATTTTAATGGCGCTCATGATCACTAATGTCGTGAATGCTTTCACAAAGATAACGCATTATCTGAATGTAAATAATAACAAATGGAAATCTTTGATGTTTCTTCTCCGATCATTGATTTATTTGCTGTCTCTGTTAAATGCCCTGTTACTATGTGATTAAGTAAGATTCATTTTATCGTCATTAATCTCTCCCTGTTTTTTAAACCCAACTTTTGCGATGCAAGTTAATTGAAATTTTCATTTTAATAAATTTCAATATAAAAATATAAATGGTTTGGAAATTTCAACATTTATTTCTAACAAATGTATTTTATATTACATACATACTCACGGCTGTAAATCCCTATTAGCTATTTGATCTCAATGTTTTAGAGATTAAAACTGATAATAGGTTTCGATATAATTACTCGTCCATTTGGAGTTGTGAAATGTTCGCGCGTGGCCCACTGCTCGCCATCGCCACTGTGTACAGGGGGCAATGGTGCATGATGGCGGACAATTGCCGATCGTGGCGCGCAATGGCGCGCAATGGCGAAGTTGTCGGTCTTTCGGGCACACTTCAAAGGAATCGTGGCGTAGCATGGCCGGTGGTGTTTCCACAATGGGCCATTGTTTAGTTCGTCACCGACCGCTCATAGATACTTATACTTTTTTTGGAATATTTTATTGCAAAATGTATTGATAATCACTATATGACGTAAAAATAACATAAATAGCGCCATAAATAAAATAAATTACATACATAATAATAAATAAATAGCTCCAACCATAATTACTTCGACGTCCGTCGCAAGTGGATTGCCAGGCAGTAATGAGCAATGGGCCATTGTGTGAACACCAATTGATCGTGGCCAACAATTGCCAATTGCGAGCAGTGGGCCATCGTCCGCCATTGTGTACTGGCCGCTTTACATTTATTGATTATCACACGAAAATAATCATTAGTCACGTATTTTGGAGACAACCTGATACAAATATTCGATTTACGAAATTTGCCAGCTGTCACTCAGAAGGGTATACATTTTGTGTACTAAGTATCGGGAATTTGTCAATAAAACAAAAAGTACAAATTATTCATTTAAATTTATTTTATCGCCTTCAAAGTAGGCCCCACCACTTGCAATACAACATCTCCACCGCTTCACCCAGTCTTCCATACATTTTTCATAGGCTATTTGTGGTATGGGCGAATTTCATTCAGCGAATTTTCTTTTATGGCTTCTATCGACTCAAAACGTTTTCCTCGAAGTGGTCATTTTAACTTGCGAAATAAAAAAAAGTCAGACGGAGCCATATCAGGTGAATACGGTGCTTGGTCGAGAACTTTTGTTGAATTTTTCGCAAAAAACTCTTTCACTATAATGTGATGGTGCATTATCATGGTGCAGCATCCATGAGTTGCGTTGCCACAAATCTGGACGTTTTCGGCGGATACTCTCACGCAAACGCTTCATGACGCCTAAATAATATTCTTTATTCACTGTTTCTCCCTCTGGAAGGAATTCGGAGTGAACCACACCACGGTAGTAAAAAAAAACTGTCAGCATCACCTTGATTTTGGAGCGACTTTGCCGCGGTTTTTTGGGTTTCGGCTCTTCTGAAGACTGTTGGCTTGTTTGCATGTCGTACTCATAAACCCATGTCTCGTCGCCAGTTTTTATACGTTTCATAAAGGTCGGATCCGTGGAAGCTCGGGAAACCATGTCTTCAGCGACATGATTTCGCTGAGCTTTTCGAACAAAATTGAGCTCTTTTGGAAATAGTCGAGCGGCGACGCGTTTCATGCCTAAAATGTCAATGAGAATGTTGTGGACGGACTTAAAAGATATGTTCACCTCACAAGCCAACTCTCTCAGACTCATACGTCGATTTTCGAGCACTAGCTTCTTGATTCTGTCGATGTTTTCTTTGGTCGTAGCGGTTGAAGGTCTACCAGAACGAGGCAAGTCTACTACTACTCGGCCTTCTTTAAAAGCCTTATACCATTCATAAACCGCTGTTTTCGATATACACGATTCGCCGTAGGTATTTCGCAACATTTCTAGTGATTCACCACATGAAATATCATTCGACACAAAATTTAAGGCACACTCTTTGTTCAACAATATTTTCCATTGTAAAAATCGCCGAGGACTCAAAACTATGACCAACAAAAAATGTAGTTTAAAACAAATTAAATGACAGATCCCGCTCAAATTTTGCGCGCTAAACCAGTACAGTGCTACCAACATGCAGTAAAAAATTTTGAACGAACTCTTTTACGCGAGTCTTTTTATTGACATATTCCCGATACTTTTTACACAGAGTAGTATATATGATAACAAGTCAGAAATGTGTAGTTTTAACACGTGGCATTTTAATTTATGGAGAAAATCTATACTTATAATAAATCTGTAGAGAGGTCAATTCTGTACATGAAATATATTTTCAGAATAACCATCAGGTGGTGATTAGGGATCGATACTGATGCCAAAAATGCAATCAGTAAAATTTTTGTCTGTCTGTCTGTCTGTCTGTCTTTCTGTCTGTCTGTCTGTCTGTCTGTCTGTCTGTCGGTTTGTATGTTCCTTATGGAAACAAAAACTACTCGACGGATTTTAACGAAACTTGGTACAATTATTTTTCATACACCTGCGCAGGTTTTTGTATACTTTCCAGCTGAGTAGTAAAGGGGAATTTTGAGAAATTTTGGGAAAACGGGAGAAGTTACTCTATTTTTTAAGCTTCCGTCGCGTGTGCTGCCTCAATGGTTGAACCTACATAGAAATCATGTGTGACGGAAATATTCTTCATAAAATTATCTAAAAAAAAATTCTCAGCAGTTTATGTCTATCTTTTACGGTTGACTCACAATAACACGTGTAATTCCCGATAGCTTAGCAGTTCGGATCATTCTGATTATGTTTGTTTACTCTTACGTTTGTAAAAGTCTCACTTTTATATTATATGATATTTAAAAAAACAACGCTACCCGTGCGAAGCTGGGACGATCCACTAGTATGTATTAAATTACTTGCTAAACCAAACAAATATTGCCTAGCCATATAAATTATCTAGACAAATAATGAAATTGGGAGCAAATCCTCTTGTCATATACGGCTGCCCCTATAACTATCTCAATCCAAAAAATATAAAAGAATAATTGTTTTTATTCCAGAGTTATTGTTGCCAAAACTCCAGAAAATAGGCCTCATTAACATAGTAAGTAATATATATAAGTAAATACATACATAAGTAAATACAGTACAGCTCAATGGGTAGAACACCGGTTATCGTGCAAACGACTAGTGTTCAAATCCCGGGTCGGGCCCACACCAATTTGTCTTTTCTAAAGACATATGTGTGGTTAATTTATCATGGTTGTAACGCTGTGGGAAAACATCGTGAGGAAACCCACATGGCTGAGTTGTACTTAGTCATGTGACAGTGTCTTCGTACAAAACGGCGAAGGCCTGCCCCCTATCACGTGAGTACACTGTCCATGCAAAACGTGGGTACTCTGAACACCAGGTGGCAAAGTCACGTTATTTTCAGAAGTATTAATACCTCTGCCAAACCCTTCAGGGATATTAGGCGTGAACGTTTATGTTATGTAAATACAGTACATATGGTCTTGGTTATAAATCCCAAAATCGAGTAATCCGAGCTAAAGTACAAGAAATTCTGCTACGTCTTAAGCTACTTACGCCCGATTTCTGAATTGAGTATTCAAGCTGAGAACGACTTAAGTATCGTTTTGTCTCATTAAGTTGTTAAGATTTCAATGCGACAGAATGATACTTAAGTTGTTCTCGAAACATTAGCGATGAATCTAAATTCAGAAAAATATATCTGCTGTATTAAAATAACTTAATAGCTGTGTAGTGTCGGCTTAGAATAGCACTACCCCATTTCTTCCGGTGGGTGTACGTAAGAGGCGACTAACGGTATTGGGGCTTTAAAGGGATTATTGGGCGATGCGGTTGGAGATCCAACACCAACAACCTTTATTTTACCATCTTTTCCCCACTCAACTTTCCAAAGGTGGCTGAGGAATTTCTCGTTCCTTAGCTCTGGCTACCCCTTTTAGGGATTTATAGCCGTGAGTATATGTATGTATGTACGTATGTAAAATAACTTGTGTTAATCGAGTAAAACATGATAATGGCACTAGATAATCTAATCTCCGTTACGTGGTCACGATAAAGCACTCCTGTTCATGTAAATTGATTAGAGCTCGTAATGCGGTTTAAATATATTCACGAGCTTCATCATGTTATCGATAAATTTATATTTAGTTTATTATATTCGTTGTTAAGTGATACTATTTTAGTTGCCGCATTGACGTCAAAATCGCACCAGAATACAGAACCTTGTCATCAGAATGGGTTATCGCACAATATTATGAACTGTAAAGAAGCATTGATAGTAGTTTGACTTGTTGTATATAAATAATTCAAAGGAAAATGATTCGGAAAAATAAAACATACGTCTTCTAATACTTTAGTAAATTATTTGTGTGGCGTGTCGGTCAATGACGCGCAGAATGGTAGTAGACAATTGCGATTGTTTTATGTTGAAAAGGGGTTATCTGTTTGACATCACACACATCCAAATCTAAAGTTAGCTGATAAAAACATCGTTCGATAGATAGCGTGATGATTTGGTCTCTTTATTTGTATTGGAAATAAAAGACCTTGAACGATACTGATTTATTGGAAGTAATAAATTACGGAGTAGGTGGGATACTGAATTTAACTCAATTCTTTCAAGTGGACACTCACACGTGTGTATTTTGACTTATACTGCTACATAGAAAAAACGAAGACTACTGAGTTAAAAAACCTTTTTTATTTATTAAATTGGCTAGTAACGATACTTTTACGAATGATTTTAAACATATAAAAATAATTCGTTATTTTTTTCCTTATATGTGTAATATATTTAAATTATTTTTATGAAAGCGTTACGGTAACAATAATTCAAATAAAATGTTTTAAATATTTACAAAAAAAAATATTTTTCTTTTTTCATTTTGATTGATAAAATAAACTATAATATTTGAATGAATTGCAACAAAACCATGATGCAAAATACACAGCTTAGCGTAATGTAAGCGATATTTTGTAATAGTGACCAACGTCGTGTCACAAAGCTTATTTTAAAATATACACACTAATATTACGACGTTAAAGGTAACACTTAATATTAACTGCTATTGATATTACTTCAATATTACATACACACTGACACAATACTGACAGCTATAAAGTCCAAAAAGGCTAAGAACGAGTCCTCTTGTCATCTACGGCTAATAATATATGGGTTACCTCCCATTCTCGGGTCTACTAAATATGTATAATTCACTCAAAGTTTGAAAAGAATCAGTCAAGCCATTTCAGAGCTTTTGTTTCCATAAACTGGGAAAAAACTATTGTATACATTGTATATTGTCACTAAGGGGTAGCCAGAACTTCAGAATTAGAAACTTTCGAAACTTGCTTGGGGAAGATATTGTAATATTAAGGATGGGAGGTGACGGGAATCCTGGATCACCCAACCTTATTTATATTCTAAGCCAAACTTCATTTTACGGACATCAGTAATGCTCAGGGCTGGTAAAATGAGTATATAAGCTGGTATATAACATTCAAGGTATATAATATGCAAACATTCAAAAATGAATGTCGCAGGGATCATGAAAAGCGCTGGTTAGACGTTTAACCATATTCGCTCTCAACGGTCACTCCGTAATTGATCGAGCCACTAGGGTCACATAATTAATTAAAGAAATGTATTCATCTGTAATACTCAATTACCATTGCATCATGCATGTAAATCACGAATTTCGATTACATATTTATAGAGTAAAGGCTGTCGCCCTCCGCATCTTTCTTATCAGCTATTTCTAAAACACGCTATGAGTCCTAAAACTGTTTTCTTCAAGGTAGTTTCTTACTTAACGGTGATAAAGGTAATGAGGTGAAGACAGATTAAGCTACTGATCATTATTTACAAGAAAAGAAAATAAACAACACTTATAGATACTGAAAGAGACGCGAAATCCTAGGTCATTGGTATTTCTTGAGTACCAAAATTGAAAATTTTACTAGTATCCCTAATATTTTTCAAAATGAATGGGTACACAGGATACATAAAACACATTAACTTTCTACATATTTTTTTAATCGTTTCTTTCTTTTCAAAAGAAAAAAGAATGTTGAGATGGTTTGGGCACATAGAGAGGATGGATGATAGAAAATTGGTAAAAGGGATCTATAGAGCTAGTGTAGATGGTAATGTTAGTAGAGGTCGACCACGGAGAACACACTTGGACCAAATTGAGAGTGTGCTCAAAAAGGCTGGCGTCCGAAGTATGAAGAATAAAAGAGCATGTATGAAAAGATTGATGGATGTAAACGAAGCTAGAGAGGTTTGTCAGGATCGTGCGAAGTGGCGATCAATAGTCTCTGCCTACCCCAATGGGAACTAATGGCGTGAGTATATATGTCATGTTCTTTCTTTTCAAGCCTATTTAATACAAAAAGATCCTATTTATATTATTAGCTACTATAAATGTAACCTTATGAATAATACATAATCTAATGCTCTCTAATTGTACCTAGGTCTTTCAAGTAGACCAATTGTGCCTCACATCGGGAACACACGCACTCGTCATGCCCCAGCGGGTTATCTGCTGGCTCTTTCCACGAGTCGTGAACCATTGGACCGCTTCCCATTCATAACGATAATGCACGGAGAAATTGTATAAACAACGTCATACTATAAGTTATCGTACGTTTAGTAAATTAGTTTGATTAATCAGCCGACGTTGACGCATTTCGATTTCCCCAAGGTGATAATTCAGTGACCAGGATTCGAAAGACTCTATTTTAAAAAAGACTTTTCCTTGTTATCCGTTTGGTTTTATTTTAGTGACATCTATTTAATCTAATGCATATTCGGTTATTATTAGTTTAGGGAATTCCTATTGCACGGCCTTTGTTGTAATAAATATTAGCTCTTTGTTTTAGTAGTTTGTGAAAGTATTTATATCTATCTTCTATCTATACTTATAATAAATCTGTAGAGAGGTCAATTCTGTACATGAAATATATTTTCAAAATAACTATCAGGTGGTGATTAGGGATCGATACTGATGCCAAAAATGCAATCAGTAAAATTTTTGTCTGTCTGTCTGTCTGTCTGTCTGTCTGTCTGTCTGTCTGTCTGTCGGTTTGTATGTTCCTTATGGAAACAAAAACTACTCGACGGATTTTAACGAAACTTGGTACAATTATTGTTCATACTCCTGCGCAGGTTTTTGTATACTTTCCAGCAGAGTAGTAAAGGGGAATTTTGGGAAATTTTGGGAAAACGGGAGAAGCTACTCCATTTTTTAAGCTTCCGTCGCGTGTGCAGCCTTAATGGTTAAACTTACATAGAAATCATGTATGACGGAAATATTCTTCACAAAATTATCTAAAAAAAAAACTTCAACAGTTTATGTCTATCTTTAACGGTTGACTCACAATAACACATGTAATTCCTGATAGCTTACCAGTTCGGACCATTCTGATTATATTTGTTTACTCTTACGTTTGTAAAACTCTCACTCATCCCTAATTTAAAAAAGGTAACATTATTACCTATTCAATAAAAAAAGAATCATAGAAATCGGTAGACAAACACCGATATTATACATAAAATAAGCCATCGCGCCCGTGACCAAAACCAAATCTTTACTAATTTACAAATAACATACTAGATGGCGCCAGTAGTTGCATCCTACATAACGTAATGATTTATTTTTTAGATTGTTATAAATACTTCATAGCGTTTTATTCCAAAATTTGCTATTAACCTGTTTGCTGAACCGTTCATTAAAGCTCATTCAAAATTACCAAACTACACTGTTTAGGGAGTGCTATAAATTTAATAAATTGAAAACATTGCGCTGAATTTCACAATGCTTGAGCAGTGACTGAAGAAAGAAACCTCAGATATTTAAAAAAAAAACGCTACCCGTGCGAAGCTGGGACGATCCACTAGTACATAAATAAAAAAAAACTTTGTCAAATAACTTTACCAATCATTTGGCCAATAATGGAATAATCGCGTAACATACATATAAAAAATACATACAATCGAAATGAGTACCTCCTTTTTGAAGTCGGTCAAAAAATACAAAGAAAATTCCCTCATTTCATACTTTTAGATTAAAACAATGGCTATCTCACCATTTCTGAAAGTCCTCCGTATCCTTAAAAAACATAACTGCACTTTGATTAGGTTAAACACACGTCGATGATGTTCAAAGGCCAATTGAAATTAACATCGCAAATCTGAAAACCCACACTCGTACGTGGGTATTTCTTTATCTCAGTTTGCCTCATTATACAGCATCTAATTGAGCCAAAAACTATTTAAATCGTTAGATTAGTATGTTTTCCTTGCAACTGAATAAGGAAATTGCTTTTCTATTGAGTAATGAAACAAAGTTTCATCATAATAAGTGGCTCAGTATTACTCAGTCCCAGAAATCTAGACTAACTGCCCGAATATAGATTACAAATCTTTATATCTTGGTCTATGAGTACATTCTAAAATAGGTACTTATAAATAATGTTTTTTTTTTTAATTTAAATCTTTTTGTTCATGAAAACCTCTTGTGGGGATTATTAGTAATAAACTAAGAAGAATTTCGCGCTGGCAGCCATTGACACGGTGGCTCAATTGGCAGAGCGTGTCGGGGCGTATACCCGAGGTCGCGGGTTCGATTCCCGCCTGTGTCGAAATTTTTGTTTCCTTTATTTATTCTTTATTTATTAATGTTTTTTTTGTTAGTCTGAGCCTCACAGGTATATGTGATAAGTAGTTTCTTCTCATTTCGTCTTCATAAATATAAGCGATGGTTAATTCTATTTAAATTTTTGGTTTCATAGTCAGTTCCAATAGACAGTAGAAATTCTAATTTTTCCTAATATTAAATACTGTAAGGATAGTGTAGAAAAGTGAATACTACACACACATCCAATGACCGATCATTAACCGAATATTTTAATTTATTTTTAATCTCATGATAAACTTATTTAGACAGATAAACATTAACATGAATTCGTAAAGTGAAGACTAGTATATTTTAAGTAGAAAGAGAAACGAATAAATAGTATTTTGACTAAATTCTGCATAAAAAGTAATGAAAATTCTTTACAAAAGTTAATTTAAATCTAAGGAACATGGAATCGGGACTGAAGGATATATTCATTTAAGTTATTTATTTATTTGAAAACAAACAGCTTCAACACAAAATATAGAAAAATAAGCCTAGATGTATCAATAGTCTAAGTAAAAAAAGGGGACAAGTGCGAGTTGAACTCGCGTGAAGAGGGTTCCGTACGATGTTGATATTGAGTGATTTACCATGTTATTTTAATATCATGGACTTCTTATAGGTTTTCCTATAATCTATAAGGAGAAAACTAATTTCTGTATTTTTTTCAAAATTTTAGGATCAGTAGTTTCGAAGATAAGGGGGGGCGAATGGTCAATTTTCGTCTATTTTCTGGAATAACTTGGAAACTATTTAATTTAAAATTACAAAAAAATACATTTAAGATCTTCTCAACAAGACCTTTCATTTGATATGCCACACGATGCAGTTTTCAGATTTTTTTTTAAATTTTCCCCTTCCCCTCCAAAAATGACCCCCCATATACAGATTTCATCTGCTCACGTCACAGGAATTGATATGTGTACCAAATTTCAACTTAATCGGTCTAATAGATTCGGCGATAATTGACTGTAAGCGACGGACGGACAGACACACGAGTGATCCTATAAGGGTTCCGTTTTTGTATTTAGACGTACGGAACCCTAAAAAACGAAAAAAAATAACATAGCCAGAAAAGGTTTTCACATATTCACGTATTCATATAGTCATCAATAATATTAATGCATTAGTTGATAGACATTATTGTTTTTAAAATAAATCTAGCTCGCAACCCGCAAATAATCAAAGTCGTAAGTTTATATTTACATATAGGTTGTCCACATTATTAAATGAAATATTTGATAACAGTCACGACTCGAGTTAATGCACAATATTCCGACGTCATTCTATTTTAGATAATTTCCTTATCTATAATTATGAGACCTTTTTATAAATAAAACAAATATGAGCTGCGATAAAATTAGTAATAAATTAATTGATACCTGCGTGAGACTATTTAAATTTAGATCAGCAACATATTTGTAAGGATGAATGGAATAAATGGTACATGAAGTGTTACCACTAAAACCTTATTAAAAATATATTACATAAACATAACATAACATAAACGTTCACGCCGTTTATCCCCGAAGGGGTTGGCAGAGGTACCAATACTTCTGAACTCACATGGCAGCGCCATCTAGTTCCAGGGAAGGTACCCACGTTTTGCTTAGACAGTGTACTCACGTGATAGGGGGCAGGCCTATCGCCGTTTTGTACGAATACACTGTCACATGACTAAGTACAACTCAGCCATGTGGGTATAAAAATATATTACCACAAATTATTAAGCAAAAAAGTGTCACGTTAGTATTAGGAGCGAAATAAGCAAGAAATCAGTTGGCAGAGGTACCAATACACTAACATGAACATTACATTGAGGTTAACATTAACTGTCATTCTGTCACCTAGTGTTCAGGATCAAGGGGACAGGCATATTGCTGCTTTGTATAAATTCACTATTACGTAACTAATTCTATCTAGGCTTTACAAACTCAATATGACATCGATTGATCATTATCGAAATGGCTGAGGTGACACTTTTTATATAGATTTTGAATTTGGTTTTTACTGTTATTACAAAAAATAAGATAGATATTTGTAAACATAAATTAAATTAAATATTGGTCAATTTCATAATCTGCACCGGTAAAGTCTTGGATGAGAGCTAATAGAGCATACAAATTGTTTTAGAGCATGGCCTTCGCTGCAGAAAGTATGTACTCAAACCCTGAACGGGCCTACACGACTATGTAAAATTTCTAAAGTCATATTTGTACTTTGTTTATCAAGGTAGCTAACGGTGAGTCTCAACACTAACATCCTGAGGAGCGTCACATGGCATGGCGTGCAAAACGGCGATAGGCCTTCATTCCACGAGAATCTACTGTCGAAGCAAAATATTGGTACTCTGAACCTTTCGGGGATAAGGCGTGAGCGTTTAGGTTTTTGAGTCATTTTACTAGTACTTTTGTCATTCTAGGTAGCATAAAAACGACGGAAGCCACTAAAGTTTTCAATATAGTAGTTTTATAGTAAAACAGAAACGATTTAATACTCGTAAAACTGCATTAAAGTTTAGCACAGTTTTACGATATGGACGCAGACATTAATGTACAAAACGTGCAAGTACCCACGTGACCAGCGCACATGTACACCACGAGGTTAGTGTTTAAAAATAATAACTAGCAATTATCTCTGAGCTGATCCACTCTTGTTCAATTAAATAATATGATGGGTGATACTGCTACCCAATTTAATACTGTGACTATACCATTTCATTAGCAAGTTCATGCTTATAAATACTTTAGTGACGTAGGATAATCATATTTTTTCAAATTTAATTATACATAGGTTATTTTTAGTAAGCTTAATTACCTCGTGCGTAAAGTAAAATGTTCAAATTGTGTTGCGTGTGTGTAAAAAAGAAGATGATTTATTGAGGGAATTTCTTTAAATTTTTTTTCGGATGTTTGTAATCACTTTCAATGTTTCATTTCATTTTAAGTTAAAATTTTATGTGCAATTATAGTAGTAGAGTAGCTAGTTTTCCGATACACTCCTCTGGTATTTTAAATAGTATAATTTCGATGTTTTTATGTCAACTGTTATTTAATTTAATATAATTAGGTATTAAGCTATCAAGTTGAGGTACTGATGAATTAAGTAAAAAATCGCTTCAAAGATCCATACACCAATTGAGACACTAGAATGTAAAGAGGAAAAGAAGACTAAAAACTCTATACGTTAAATAAGCTTTTATCGTCCACAGTTTGCGTTAGAAACCTTTTAGTAAATTATTCGGATATTGAACAGACCCTAAATCATTTTAATTAGTGAATTAATTAATTCAGCCAATTCACGTAAATTATAATGGTATTTCAATCAGATAAAACTTAACTTTTTTAATATTTAAAGTTTAAACGGCGTTATTGGTACACAGGAACTAGAACTAGTCAGGCAAGCCGCGGGTTCAGTTTACAACTTTAATTTTTGATCCGTTAGTCATGAGAACTTGTTTCTTGGCTAGAAAATTCTAGGGTTTTATTTCATACCTAGTATACTACCCTACCTATACGGGTAAGTTTTTTTTCTAATATCTAAGAATTCTACAATCATTGCACACCACTTATGTAATTTTGCGTCATGATAAAGCAAATAGCTCTTCTGAATAGTGTAGCTTTTAGATTGTGAAAGTGTTTTTTGATCGTTAATTAATCCCGAAAATAACCCTTGACAAACAAACAAACAAACAATCAAAATAACAAACTTGAAAAAATATAAATAGTTTTTAAATAAAGGCATGTTTGTTTACGTTTTGGTAAGAATAAATAACACGTCAGCGGTCTACATTCGCAGTTATATGATACACATTTCCCGGTAAAAATTCCGGAAACTTCTTTCAAGATTTTATTAGAATGCTGTGTTGTGTTAGAATAGCACTAACTCACTTCTTTCCGTGGGTATCGTAAGGCCACATATGATTTTGGGATTTCCTTATAAGAGATTACACATTTATTTATCCGGAACACTGTTAACCTGTTTGTTTATTGCAGAGAGAGGATTAAAATCCTTGTCATCTTTGTCTCGGTATGTAACTTAAGTAAAATCTCACATAGAGAGGATAGATGACAGTAAAATGGTGAAAGAGATCTACAAAGCCAATGTGGAAGATAATGTTAGTAGAGGACGACCTCGGAGGACATTTGGATCAAATATAGAGTTTCCTCAGGTGAAAAGGCAGGTGTCCGTAGTGTGAAGAATAAAACAGTATGTATGACAATATTGATGGATCTGAACGAAGCTAGAGATGTTGCCACTAAACGACCAAACTAACGTCTTGAGTATATGTATTTTTTTTCGAAAATACTGCGGACGCAGGAGTAGGAAACTTTGCACAGTGAAGTTGATGCAAATAAAGAGTGCACAACGCATCGCTCAGATAATATTCAATCAGTAAAACAAACTACCCATAAATCCGTATAGCTGAAGCACAGACATTTGAAATACATGCCGCGGTCGTCTGTGGTCGATTAAAGATCGACTAAAGAAAGAAAACTACATATTCTTACTGAAATTTACTGTAGAATTCCCATCACATAACGAACTCAAGTATCAATAAATTTCTGAACAACATCAAAATGTATATTTCATTTGATTATACTAGCCATGGAAAAACTAAATACTTATCTTTATCTAATAAACAAATACTATCGGTCGTTAAGACATCAACATATCTGATGTCAAGTAGTGATCCGTGTAATTTTATATATTCGTTAGACATAACATCGCGACGTGCACATATCGTGATAGAATAGAAAACATCCATAGAATACTTCTAATATATAAATTAATGTGTTTGTCACCAAACTCCTCCAAAACTGCTTCACCGATTTTGATGAAATTTTTCACTCACATGCGGTAGGTTTGAGAATAGGTTTATAACTATTTCTATTTATACTTATACTTTTAAGCTATGTTTGGTTTACAATAGCAAAGGTTTATCTTCCAAAACTTGCGATAGTTTTTAAAATTCTTAATGTCTGTATTCCTCTTTTTGGGATATACATCCTTAACTATAACATTGTTAAATCTACTTTCAAACCAACCACTTCAGCAACCAAAACTTAAAGAGCAAAAAAAAACAAAACTCAATGTATGTAACGTTCGTCACAATTACGTCAGTAAGAATATTCCGTTTTCGTACATATGTTATTTAGTCCAGATAAATGCGTATTGAAGAATATTGGGTTTGTTCCACTGTCCATTGTACTGGATCTAAATGAAACAGTGCGCTGCTCTTTGGCCGGCGCTTGCGCATATTGATAAGGGGTCATGCCCTGTCTAGGGACATGTCTGGATCGAACTGCTCTGACGGCAATTCAACTCCATTTACGTAATACGCATATTTTGTACTCACATTTACATTGACGGTACTTAACTTTATTTACCTGCTTGTGTTTATTATTGTATTGTTATTTGTGTAGATATAATGGCTCTATAACTCAGAGGTAAAAAAATTGATATTTAAATTGGACAAAACATAGTAAAATATACTCATAAATAAAAGATGTTATTAAAGGAAAGAAAAATTTCGACACTGGCGGGGTTCGAACCCGCGACCTTCGGGTATACGCCCCCGTCGCTCTGCCAACTGAGCTACAGTGTCAGTTGGCATCCAGCGCGAAATTTCTCTATCCTTTGTTTCTTTTTTACACGTTCAAGTAGTGTTTGCGTTTCCTACCTCCGAATTTTAACTAATTCGGACGGCCACTTGTCTACCTTTTCAGATAGAATGTAAATGTTGGAAACGCCTAACTATCACATAATTTAATGTTTTTTGACATGAATTCCTCATGTGGGGATTATTACTCATAAATAAAAGATGTTATTAAAGGAAAGAAATATTTCGACACTGGCGGGGTTCGAACCCGCGACCTTCGGGGGACCTTTCTTTTCTTTAATAACATCTTTTATTTATGAGTAATAATCCCCACATGAGGAATTCATGTCAAAAAACATTAAATTATAGTAAAATATAGTATGACTTGTGATGGATCCCTGGCAACAACGCCTAACGAGATCAAAAGGCTTAGTCGTTTGTTCCATCTACCGCGGAAAAAAAATTTAGTGCTTATCTAAGCCATTTCGACAGATCCATAACTACAGCATATGTGTAATGTTTTATAATACATATATAAATAACTTTCAAGACTAAAAATAATTATGTATGCTCATCAAATAAATGTTGCTCTCAGCGGGGATCGAACCCGCAACCTCCGGACCGAGAAGCTAGTCACCTATCCACTCGTCAACATTACATACTCGTATTAACTAAGCACACTTCAGATTTTCTACACAGATATAAGGTACTTGTATGTATATACATACATACATATGCTCACGGCTATAAATCCCTAGAAGGGGTAGCCAGAGCTAAGGAATTGGAATTTCCTCAGCCACGTTTGGAAATTTTAGTGGGGAAAAGATGGTAAAATAAAGGTTTTCGGTGATGGGTCTCCAACCACATTGCCCAAAAATCCCTTAAAAGCTCCAAATCCGTTAGTCGCCGCTTACGTTCACCCACCGGAAGAAATGGGGTAGTGTTATTCTATGCCGACACTACACAGCAATCTATGCCGACACTACACAACAATCTATGCCGACACTACACAGCAATCGTATGTATATAGTAGGGAAAATATTTTTTTTATTTCTTTCTAATGAAAAGGCTCCAACACCACTCAACCGATTTCAAAACTTCTTTCATCAAAGGAACCTAACTATTCCATACTCGTGAATCTTTTGCTTGAATATTAAGGATCATCACAGTAGGTGCTAAGGTAAGGTCTATTTCTTGAACCAGTAAAGTATGAAGTTTATAAAAATGCTTTCACTATTAAATAACTGTTGATTAATATATATTTAATTTATTATTTATCAATTAAATAGATCACCGTGATAGCCCAGTGGGTAGAACACTCGGTTAACGTGCAAACGACTAGTGTTCAAATCCTGGGTCGGGCCTACACCAATTTGTCTTTTCTAAAGACATATGTGTGGTTAATTTATCATGGTTGTTAACGGTGAGGGAAAACATCGTGAGGAAACCCACATGGCTGAGTTGTACTTAGTTGTGTGACAGTGTATTCGTACAAAACGGCGATAGGCCTGCCCCCTATCACGTGAGTACACTGTCCATGCAAAACGTGGGTACTCTGAACACCAGGTGACAAAGTCACGTGATGTTCAGAAGTATTAGTACCTCTGCCAACCCCTTAGGGGATATTCGGCGTGAACGTTTATGTTATGTTATGTTATGTAAATAGATCAATGATAAATTACATTTTATACTTTGTGAACCTATTCCCGCCTCAGAGATTATCCCATTATAAACAAACTATAGTAGGTACTGCTTTTACTTCTTTCTTCTAAGTCGTGATTTTCTTCGAAAAATTCATAGCTCTTTACTATTTCGTTAAAAATTTAATTAAAAGTACGACTATTACATCACCGCAAGTATTTCTTTACGAGACATAATTGCCTTAATAGGTAGCTATAAACGTCGAGGATGAACGTTATAGTTGACGGTTAAAAAAAGGATTGTGTCAATAGTGAATTGCAAACATAATTAGGTGCCGTAACAGCCGGTAAGTCAATGAGATGTTTTCACACGACCAATCAATAAGACAGTACCAGGCTATTCACAGTTCCATTAATTACTGGAAGCGGTAAACAGGAAGCCAAACATCTGTTGCGTGTGAATGTTGACTTTGCACACGACATGTTTACTAATACAGTTGTTTGTATCTTCAGTATCACGGTTGTTAACCCCACATTACCTGCGCAGTGCGAGTAATTTACTATACTAATTAAACGAAATTAATTCGTTGGATGCATGTGATTTTGATTTTATGCACTCATTAAACTACTCTGGGATGGATGTGAGTGCTTTGAAGGGTTCCAATTTAAATGAATCCATTTATGTCGGTTAACCTATACATGTCACCGTGGTTGTCATCTGATATGACGGAAATGCCGTTGTATGAATGATTTATGAGTCCAGATATAGCCATCAATTATTTTATAATGGTCTATCCATTCAATCGGTTAAATATTAAAATAAATCAATGATAAATTGATTTATAATTATCGAAAAGGGTTAACCGAAGCTAGGGAATCACCCTTTAGCAACTCTAGCTGTGATAGTTTGGATATGTTTTTAAAACTTCACAAGGTTCCATAGAACAAGTTGGTAATGTCAGTATTGATCGACCTCAGACGATACATTAGATCAAAAAGAGTATGTGCCAGAGAGGGTAGGCTGGCATGGTAACTTATACTTCTACTTCTTGTACTTCTAGTCATCATTCATTGTAAAATTATTTTTCCACCAACGGAATTATACAAAGGAAAAGGAAAATTTATTGCCCGCATTAAAAACAATTAGGCAGGTAAAATGATTAAATCACAGTTCGTGCAGTTACCAGTAATAACTAAATGTACGAACAGGTGCTTGAACTTGAAACAATTGGAATGGTTTTTTATGGTAAGGTACTCGTTTTTTCCACAACCACTTGATACCTTACGAACCTTACGAATGCAAACTCGTCATATTCTCAGTAGTATTGTGGACGTCCTAAATTGTTCACTATCACAGTTTGTCACTTTTGTATGTAACCAATTTGATCTCTCATAATGAGTTAACATTACTTGGGCTCCTGCTGGCAAGGAGATGTTTGTATGGCAATTACGAGTAGTAGCAAGAGCTTAAGATTTGTATTGTAATATCCTGCAATCACTTTGTGCTTTATATACTTTCATCAATATTGCAATGCTCGTTTATTCTGTACACTGCAGATGCCGGTTTTGATGCACATGCTCTATTTACTCTAAACGTGTCCTCTCTGCTCTTCATCTAGGTACTATCCACTTTGTTCAAGTTTACCCAAATTATTGTCATCTATCCTGTGTTTGCGCTCAAACCATCTTAACATTGCCTTATTTATTTTTCAGTACTGAAAATACGATAAGATAGTTTTGTCTTAAAGGAACCTATAACTTTACGAAGTTCGATAACCCATCATAAGATAATAATCATTACTTATCGTAGTATAGTATATTCATCACAATTTTTTGTCCCCAGCGGGAAGCATAATCAGAGCCTATTCGAGGTAATAGTTAGTAGTAGAGGGTCCACCGCATTGACTAAATAGTCCTACAAAACAAGTAGTCATGTTATGTTTCAAAACAATAAAACGGACAAAATCGTATATCTAAAATAGCCGAACAGCTATAAATCTAAATAGTTTTGTGAAGAGTATACTAATTTACGGGTTAATTGGAACATTGTATGTAGTTTTCAGTCCAAAATGGCGTTGGCATTTGCTTTTATAGATCGTTATTTTTGAATGAAAGTCTCTTATTATTTGAGGAACATTAAACGATCGATGTGTGCATAATAATCTCTTTAGTATCTATATTGTATTTTATACTAGCTGACCCGGCAAACGTTGTTATGCCATTTAATTTTTTTCTTGGTAATATAATATAAAATAATAAAATTAAAATAAAATATTAGAGGTGGGCAAACCTTATCAGTTATCATATCACTTAGCACAACAAAATGTACTTATATTATTTCAAAATAGAATTTGCATTTCATACTATAGGTTTACTATATCATAATTAAATATTTAAAATAAATATTTTTTGAAAAATATGTTTTAGATTAATTTGCAAACTTTTTCGTACTTAAATTAAATAATATATTAGTTACCTATGCCAGCCAGTAAGCGGGCGGGGAAGAAAACTGAAATATTTTATTTTTCCATTTTCATTTATCATCGAATTCAAGGATTTATATTAGTAGCAGTATAATATATATACTTTTGAATCAATACTTATTTTCTGCTCAATTGTGTTGAAAATAGTAGTATGACACATACGTCATTGCATTATACCTGAGGTAAATTCTAATTGCGTAAATGAAAATGTAACTTTACTAACATATCAACGGTATCATAATTTTTTTTTTATTATTTCATATTTTGTTGTAGAGGAACCGAAATTTCACAGATGTTCAAGTCGAACTCATCTCCCAAAACTCCTTTGTTGGTTGACTCTTATATCTTCGAAGGAGTCAATATCATAATTTTGCCACCTCAATTAGAAAAATAACTGTGTTGTTTAATTTTTGAACGCATAATAATAGAACACGAATTTCATCACAGCCTCCGACGATATGAATAGTTTTAATTATCACTATCACGAATGCAGGTGTAAAGGTGTCGTAATAAGTGATCATTACAAAAAAATGACCCCAACCAGCTTGCACTGGTCGTATCTTTTCCCCATTCAACTTCCAAAAGTAGCTGAGGAATTACTCATTCCAAAGCTCTGGCTACCCCGTTTAGGGATTTATAGCCGTGAGTATATGTATGTATGTTTTATATTAGAATAGAATAGCACAACCCTATTTCATCCGATGGGTGTACGTAAGAGGCGACTAACGGTATTGAGGGATTTTTGGGCAATGCGGTTGGAGACCCATCACCAATAAATTTTATTTTACCATCTTTGCCCCACTCAACTTTCCAAAAGTGGCTGAGGAATTTCTGATTCCTTAGCTCTGGCTACTCCTTCTGGGGATTTATAGCCGTGAGTATATGTATGTATGTATTTTCATATATTTAAGAACCCGTTACAGGAAATACATAGCAGTATCTCGTGGTCACCCTGACTCAGACTTCAGCACCAGAACAGAATATTTCCTTACTGTTATCGTCCAACGTCAGTGCGCCAAAGTAAACAGATTATTATGCCAGTTCACTAATTACAAGTGTAAACAATGGTTTTATCGCATTGCCTGGATTGTTCATTGATTGATGAGACTATAATTATAATGCAAATTGGTTACACACAGTTCTATGCGATTACTTTGGTATCTATAAAAATAATCATAGTTACAGAAAGTAAAATTGAATTTAAGGCAGACGTATACACATTCGGTCATACGATAAGGTGAGAGTCGCATATAGGGAAATTATGGGGACTTGTTTATAGTTTTTCCTGTCTGATACTGGAATAAAATAAATGATCAAGACCAGTAGTGGTTAGAAGTTATAAAAATAGGCTAATTTGTGTGTACAGAACATTTATGCGCAATCGTGTCATAAAATATTATGTCAACATTATAGCCTTATTATAAACATTGAAAGGAATACAAGAATAGCACCGCGATAGCCCAGTGGGTAGAACACTCGGTTATCGTGCAAACGACTGGTGTTCAAATCCTGGGTCGGGCCTACACCAATTTGTCTTTTCTAAAGACATATGTGTGGTTAATTTATCATGGTTGGTAACGGTGAGGGAAAACATCGTGAGGAAACCTACATGGCTGAGTTGTACTCAGTCATGTGACAGTGTATTCGTACAAAACGGCGATAGGCCTACCCCCTATCACGTGAGTACACTGTCCATGCAAAACGTGGGTACTCTGAACACCAGGTGACAAAGTCACGTGATGTTCAGAAGTATTAGTACCTCTGCCAACCCCTTCGGGGATATTCGGCGTGAACGTTTATGTTTATGTTATTATGTTATGAATACAAGAAAATTCACAAAACTAAAAAGAAACTGAAAAATAGGAAATATAAAGTAAATAGTTATTGTATTCTAAATCAGAGCCACCAATTCTAATCCTACGAGACATGACTTTCATTATGTTTATGTGAAAAGAACACCATAGATTTTCCAAATGTTTCAGGAAATTGAGTTAAAATAACTTATAGATTATTATCATTTCATAGAAAAGTTTACCCATTTATCCTATACTGCTACTACGCGGTCTCCTCGCCAGCATTGAACTAAAACGTTAATTATATTATTCAATATGTATAATGAATGACTTTACCGTCGCCTCGCAAGATTAAGAGGAGAATAGACAGGACACACTTCACCAAACTTTTACTATGGCCAACTTAAAATGCTACAATTATAAATTGTAATTATTTCTTATGAACTTGTTATGTTTTTACGATATGTATACATACTTATATATACTCACGGGCATAAATCCTAAAAAAGGGGAAGTCAGCGCTTTAGAGCTAAAAACTCCTGAGCCACTTTTGAAAGTCGATAGGAGACATGATGGTAGAATTAAAGTATCGTTGGTGATGAGTGTCCAACTGCATCCCCCGAAAATCACTTAAAAAACCCCTTAGCCTCCTCTCGCGACACCCGTGGTTAGAAAGGGGTAGTCTCATTCTAAGCCGGCACTGCACGGAAGATATGATACGATATGATTGCACGTATAACTTAAGTGGTTACCCATCGCATTAGTATGGCATAACTTAATGCTTAAAATCGTTACCTACTTACTAGCTAAGAGACACTCATGAACTTACCAAATTTGTTGGAGTATTGACGTCATCAGCTGTCAGTGCATTGTTAATAATGTTCCTAACTCTTTGTCCTCGACTTGGCCTCAATGTTAAGTTAATTGTGAAGATTTTTTAAATTACTTAAATGGCGTCAGTTTCCTTTAGGGTAGACATAGTAATAACAACCTAGTATCCGTACTAGAAACGGAAATTTACGATTTAACGAAATTTAACGAAAAAGCGTTTGCCAGGATCCGTCCTGACAAACGCTCTTGCAGCACTCCCATATATGCCTTTTTATACTTCTCAGTTCGTATTAAACTACATACTTCAAAAACAACAATTTTAACTATGTAACTTTGACTGTTGCGTAGTAGATATGTAATGGCGACTTAGAATAGCTTGGTTCATATGTTACTGCCATCATGTGGAGGGACTAAGGTTTAAGGAGATATTAGTTATTAAATGATTAGATAGCAATAGTAACCTTTTACTATTACACCTTTGTAGTGTAAACTGTAAAAGTGAATATCTTTAAATAGAGCATCTCAATAATGATCTTTAATGATGATGGGATGAATAATTTATTATAATGATCTGCTAAACATTATTACTAATTAATTAATCAATCAGCGTCTAACTATTTACCGTTTCTTTTTGGTTACCCCAACGCAACGGTCTAAGTGGGAATTATGTGTAAAATAAGGGTATCTAACCAAACAAACTTTTTACCAAGCACGTCCTGGATATATGTCTCCTTCAAAGATCCTCGCAAAGACCTGTGTGCTGCCTTCATCCATAGGCTTGCGGGGACCTTCACAAACTGGTCCATCATCTTGTGGGAGGTCTAATCACATAGCGTCACTGCCCGGTACGTGGCTTTGCAGTCCCCGTAGCACGAAGCGTGTGAGAGCGAGTATGTCATCTGAGAAGTGAGATACTGACAGATATTGTATGAGCGTCTGTCAGCTTTTCACCTCTCACGTAAAACAGGCGCTCTCACAAGCCTTATGCTACTGGTGCAGAAAAGTATAGGGTAGGGTAGTTCTATCTATGTTAATGTCTACTGCACGGTTAATTCTAATTTACTAACAAAAATAGCATATAAATATATACGCAGCAACTTTAAATTCTTGGAGATGTTTACTAAATAGATATTAACCTAGTGCAAAAAATTACAAGCAAGTACGCAGTTGAATAATTTTTTATCATTGTATTCTTTACAAATTACGCAGTGATTTTTTAAAACTCTTAATACCTTTTATCGTGGGTATGCAATGTTAATTATTATTAAAATTAGATATTACATAACTGACTTGTTACTTAAAGCAAATTGTAAGAGAAGGATTTTATTTATATTAAATTCTTCACAGAAAAACACCATTTTATACTAATAGAATAATAATATATAAGGGTATTAGGGCGTTTTAAGTGTTATTTGGGCGATGCGGTCGGAGACTCGTCCCCAACGACCTTTAGTTTACAATCTTTTTCCCTGCTCAACTTCCAAAAGTGGCTGAAGAATTTCTTATTCTGAAACTCTGGCTGCGCTCTAGGATTTACAGCCGTGATTATATGTATGTATGTATAATTTAATGACCCATCCAATAAAGACAAGTATTTGCTACTTATAACTGTAAATATAATAAAGTGTATCATTTACACTAGCATATAAGGAAATGTACGTTGCTGTTACGTGCGCATTTGATCATGCAAGTTTTGACGTATCATATTGCATGTAATTTATTCTTACGCACTCTGCGGCGCGCGTAGTTAGCATTGCTTTTAATAATCCAATTAGTTTACTGCAGTTAAATGTCTGTCGTAATTTGTGAATTTGGTTACTTTTATATTTATATTCTTCTTAGTAAATCATTCTGTTAAGTGTTGGCTTAAAGTAGCACAAACCTATTTCTTGCCAAATTGTAAAGGTGACTAAGGGCCAGTTTTTTGATCCGGAGTTAAAAATATAACCATTTGTTACATTGACTATAGTTAAATGACTAACCAGTGGTCAAATCGTAAATCCATTTTGGTTCGATATTTGACCATTAGTTACTCTAACCACGGGTCAAAAAATGAATTTTGCTGATATCTAACTAATAGTTACGATATTTAACAAATTGTTGAGTTAACCACGGCTCAAAAAACTGGCCCTTAGGGGTTCAAGGGTTTCAAGTGATGGTTGCGCGGTGTTGTTTGAAGATCCATCACCAACTATCATTTTTGCAATCTTTGAAACAGTCTTTAAATAAATTTTCACAACACATTTTATTATCTGCTGTGTAGTGTCGGCTTAGAATAGCACTACCCCATTTCAGCCGGTGGGTGTACGTAAGAGGCGACTAACGGTATTGGGGCTTTTAAGGGATTTTTGGGCGATGCGGTTGGAGACCCATCACCAACAACCTTTATTTTACCATCTTTTCCCCACTAAACTTCCCAAAGTGGCTGAGAAATTTCTGATTCGTTAGCTCTGGCTACCCCTACTAGGGATTTATAGCCGTGAATATATGTATGTATGTATGTACATTTTATTAGCATATTAAATTACATTTCATACTTGCACGGACACCTATTTTGTTTATAAAATGCTTTTAAGGTGATTATGATTAATTTATTTAAATTTATAAATTTTAACATCGTAACAATTAGAATAGCTTGGCAAATACCATCTTGAATATAACTGTTTTTTTCTACCTACTGAACTAAACTCATAAGATTATAATGATTAATAAGAATATGGTAATGATTTTATACTCGCAAAATCAACTATAAAAAAATTACACTAACATTTACTATTTAATAATCGTGTTGATTTATAGCTAGAATATATTAGTTTAGAATAAATGTCGACACACATACATACATACATATACTCACGCCATTAGTTCCCATTGGGGTAGGCAGAGACTATTTATCGCCACTTCGTTCGATCCTGACAAACCTCTCTAGCTTCGTTTACATCCATCAATCTTTTCATATATGCTATTTAATAAATGTCGACTCTTTTTATAATTGGGATAGGCAAATAAACGATAGTTGGCTTATAGTTGGTAAAGGTCTTTAAGCCGCGTCACCCATTTATTAACTAATCAATGAAGATTCACGGTCACATAAGAAAGAAACAAGAAAATAATAACTCAATTCTTCCTACTGGGAGACAATTATAAAATAGCATGAAATTTACAAATAAACAGTTCCAGCATATATCTGCAGCGCCCATTTTCAGCTAGTGTCTAGTTAAAGTATGTTTACTTGTCGTCATGTTCATTTATGTATACAACAATTTTTTTTATAAAAAAAAAATATATTTCATTTCTAAATATGATTCGATAGGTATGGAATTTGTTCCTAACAGACAACCCGACCAACTTTTATCAAAAGATTTAATGACACATTCAGATACATTAAAAGGACATTCCTCTTATTTTTTTAAAATCGCGTTTATCCTCAAATAACTGTGTCTGACAATAAAATCTCTCTCAAACATCTTTAATATGTAATATCATTATAGTTCTTCGTTAAAATTACATACATAAAGACATATACTCACGTCTATGAATCTCAAAAAGGGGTAGCCAAAACTTCAGAGCTAGAAACTCCTCGTCTACATTTGGAAGTTGATGGGGGACGAGATGGTGGAAATTAAAGTAACGTTCACATTCTGCAGGGGATATAGTAATTTCTGGTAATTTTTTTGTTAAAAATTGAAAATATAAAAATCAATTTAAGTGAAAAAAATAAATGTTTACTTTATTTGCGTATAAGTTGTATGTATATAAGTATAACAATTACTCTGATGTCATCCAACTTTATCTAATTTGGTATGAATGCAAATGAACAAAGTGGCTTTTTTGACGGCAATGGTAATTACTAGTTGAATCGTTGTACGTCAGTCCTTGAAGAGTTACATCATTAACAAAATTTTGTGTATATTTTCGCTTAAACATTTACTTTAGTTTACAATATTTATCTCATAGTTCATTCCCCTTTCAATGTTATAATCCGTTACGAATTCTTATGTTGTCCTTAAACTAAACAATACTTATATTCGAACATTTCTTATTTTATCAAGTTATTCTAGAATAAGGAAAGACACGGCAGTATATACGTCAGAATAAACGTACATAAAATGCTAATCCGTTACTATTAATACATTTTAATTAACTAAAGTTAGTTTCGGAATATTAGGATAAAAATATATTGTTTTGATACGGAAGTTGCACACGCAGCGCCTCGTTCAAATACATGAACATAACATTATAATAAAGACGTCACTATAAACAATTAATTAATATTAGCGAAGGTATGCTAAATTAAATACGGTCGCAGTATCATTGGTAGCGGTCAACAATCCTTGTGATCAACACAGAGCACCTTTACATCAAAACGTTAAATTAAACTTCGTACCCATTAAAAATATTTTTTCGCATTATACTTCGAGGTAAAAAAAGCCGTGTAGTGTCGGCTTAGAATAACACTACCCCATTTCTACCCGTGGGTGATCGTAAGAGGCGACTAAGGGTATAGGGGGCTTTTTAAGTGATTTTTGGGCGATGCGGTTGGAGACCCATCACCAAAAACCTTTATTCTTACCATCTTTTCCCCACTCAACTTCCAAAAGTGGCTGAGGTATTTATAATTCCTTAGCTCTGGTTACCCCTTCTAGGGAAATATAGCCGTGAGTATATGTATGTATGTATGTATAAAAAAAGCCTTTGCTGTATAGTGTGGGCCAAAAAAGCACTAACACATATCTTCCCTTATCTCTATCTAAGAGGGGGCTTAGGGATTTGGGGTTTTAAAGGGCTTGTTGGACGATGCGGTGGGAGACCTATTTACAGCAAACTTTATCTACAATCCTTTCTTCACACATTCTCCAAAAGTAGCTGAACATTTTCTAATAACAGTATTGGGATTAATGGGACTCGAACGTAAATGTAAGTTGTAAATATGAGGAAAAATATGGTTTTCTGTAGATCAGAGTACGGTACCAAGTGAAAGTGATTAAGGTGTTAAGTTAAGTAAGTCTAAGTCACCTGTTCACTTATTTGGCAATACAATTCTCGCTGGCAATGCTCAGCTCAAGCAGAATGTGAAACCTTTTCGTGCGTACAGCTTGTAAATTATGATTTATAATTATAAGATATGGGTTCGTCAAAAATCCAATCTATACCTTTATCTAACACTGGAACAGGTAAACTTTGCAATGTTGTAGGGGGCCCTGGATTAAGTCGCGTTTTTTATCAACACAAAGAAATATTATACCTGAGTACTTGGATCAAAGGATATCATGATAACGTAGTTCCTCACAATCAAAAGGTAGCTAATAGTATCTTATAACTAATATTTAAACACGGAGCGCTTCAAAAAGAGGAATGAGCAGAAATGAAAAATTCCTTTAAAAAACACAATCACTATTCCTTTTCAGTCGCAATGCAATTGTTGCAATATAATATAGATGAATTTTTTATTAGATCTTAAACTTAGTCTGAGGTCTAAATAATTAAATAAATTCTTTATGACCCAAAGAGGATACAAGTTTTATGAAGCTGTTTGCAGAAGAAATAACTGGTGGTTTTGATTAATATGGGTTTTAATCTGAGTACCTCGGAGTAAAAACGAGTCTTAATCTACTAAACGAATACTTTATAAAATATTCGTTATTATAAAACGAATTTCTTTATGTATAGGTGCAAAAATGGTTATGGTAGATCTATGGTCGAACCTACTTCTTACCTATACCACAGACAATATGCTCATTCCATTACCGGCATGCCGCATCAGAATTATTATTATCCTCAGGTAATTTAACATACGAGTAATATATTATTCGTAACATACCCCTATATACCCCTTTACAATAAACTAATATAGTTTATTACTTACAATATTATTCCTAAGTCATTGGCTAGAGATATGATGAAGGATAAGATGATACTTGTAGTGAAATTAAACCACCTTGAATAGTTTATTCTTACTATGTTTATTCTTATGTTGAAAGAGTGACAATAATAAATAGCTTAAGCCATACGCGAGAAAATCGCGGACAAACATACATACATACATAGGAACAATCAGACTGAGAACTTCCTTTTTGTGAAATTGGTTAAAAAGCGTGTTATCTTAAGATCTACTTAATTTATAACTTAAATAATGCTTACTAACACTTTTACCTTAACGTGCGTCACAATGTTGCAGCTAGTAACATAAAGTAACGGTGCAAAATAAATTCATACATTACAAGGCATATAGCAGCCAGGTATGTATCTTTGGATGTTTGAGGAGCGCAATCAATGAAAACTGTTTATAAAGTACAAAAAAACTGTTTAAAGAAATTCCCATATTAAAATAAATCCTGAAAATGAATTCATCTTATTGTATTTCCTTTATCAGGTGATGATGATGAAGTTGAAGTAGAGAAACAGAAACATGGTCCGAGGAAGCCTTGTTAAGTAGCTACTGATTAAAATCACGAAAATACTAGTCTTAAGCGCCATATTATTTTATGACAGCTCTAACAGTAAGAATTCCCTAGTTCGTTTCGATAGTCCCTAGTTTATTGCAGTGAAAAGTATCGGTTAACTTTAATGAACTAAAATTAGAACGTTTAACGTAACCTCTTTTTAATAAACATAATTAAATAATTATTAGATCATTAACAACGAAAGCATTGCAACTCCGCAAGAAGTGACGACGGAGGCGTGGCGTGACAGATCGCATCGTGGGATTATGAAACGCACGGAGCAGCAATGGCCGCCCGCCACTCGCGAGTCGCAACCATTGACGTCAATGCTGACCGCCAGCCACCACTTTCTCCGAAGCGCCTTGACACCGCGTGGGAACGTGACTAATTGACCACACACACACACACTTCCCCTAACTGAGCTTACCTTACACAATCCATAATGTGATACAAGGATTACTCACATTATGTGATACAAGGATTACTCATATTATGTAGTGTGATGTGATCGTGATGGAGTAATAGTTGGGCATTAAATAAGATTCTGGCTTCATTGCTGCTTGATCAGAACCTACCCTAACTTAGAATTTGTACTATAAAACTTAACTCGTTTGACGTTTAGTGTCCCCTTTCCACCCCACGGGGTGTCGTAATAGGCGACTTAGGGTATGGGGATTTTGTAAGTGGTTATCGGACGACGAGATTGGAGACCCATCACCTAAGATACTTTTTTCTAACATCTTGGCCCTATAATTTTTTATGGTTATCTAGCTCAAAAGCTCTGGCTAGCTCTTTTTGGGATTGATGGTCGTGAGTATATATATATATATTTAACTCAGTAACTAGACTAGAGGTTATTTATTTGTAAGATTATTCAACGTCACACTAATAAGACTAAGTCAATTTATGTCAATAGTAAGTAGATGCTCAAAACTAAAGACATGTCAGTGATTTAAAAAAATATCTATACTTATAATAAATCTGTAGAGAGGTCAATTCTGTACATGAAATATATTTTCAAAATAACTATCAGGTGGTGATTAGGGATCGATACTAATGCCAAAAATGCAATCAGTAAAATTTTTGTCTGTCTGTCTGTCTGTCTGTCTGTCTGTCTGTCTGTCTGTCTGTCTGTCTGTCTGTCTGTCGGTTTGTATGTTCCTTATGGAAACAAAAACTACTCGACGGATTTTAACGAAACTTGGTACAATTATTCTTCATACTCCTGCGCAGGTTTTTGTATACTTTCCAGCAGAGAAGTAAAGGGGAATTTTGGGAAATTTGGGGAAAACGGGAGAAGTTACTCCATTTTTTAAGCTTCCGTCGCGTGTGCAGCCTTAATGGTTAAACTTACATAGAAATCATGTGTAACGGAAATATTTTTCATAAAATTATCTAAAAAAAAATCCTCAACAGTATATGTCTATCTTTTATGGTTGACTCACAATAACGCGTGTAATTCCTGATAGCTTAGCAGTTCGAAACATCCTGATTATATTTGTTTACTCTTACGTTTGTAAACCTCTCATTCATCCCTAATTTAAAAAAGTTAACATTATTACCTATTCAATAAAAAAAGAATCATAGAAATCGGTAGACAAACACCGAAATTATACATAAAATAAGCCATCGCGCCCGTGATCGAAACTAAATCTTTACTAATTTACATATAACATACTAGATGGCGCCAGTAGTTGCATCCTACATAACGTAATGATTTATTTTTTAGATTGTTATAAATATTTCATGGCGTTTTATTCCAAAATTTGCTATTAAACGGAAATACTGAACCGTTCATTAAAGCGCATTCAAATCACCAAACAACTCTAAGGGAGTGCTATAAATTTAATAAATTGAAAACATTACGCTGAATTTCACAATGCTTGAGCAGTGACTGAAGAAAGAAACCTCAGATATTTAAAAAAACAACGCTACCCGTGCGAAGCTGGGACGATCCACTAGTATTAAATAAATGAGGTTTGATGTTGATAGGGTGCATCCACATCGTCTACCAATCACTTAAAAAGCTTCAGATTTTATATTCATCTCGTATGCGACACTGACGGGTGGCGAATACTTTAATTATATTCTATCAAAAGCATACGTTACCCTGAATAATTTGTTACTAACACTAACAACACTAACTTATGGTTCACCATAAGTATATAACTAGGTACTTATGATTAACTACGATTAGCTGACATTACGAGCAAGTTTATAAAGAAGCTAAACAATAATTTAAGCGATATTCTCACTCCTCAATTTTGCAATAATACGTATAGTATTATTATATATTATGCAACATCAACATTTCAAAAAAGGGGTAGGCAGAGACATGTATATAAATTGTAATATCCTCTAACACTCTTGGAAGTTTAGTGGCCAAAAAATGCGGACTACAACATCTGCGGGAATGGGCTATTCTTAAAATATATCTATATTATATATATATGAAAGGCCATAATGATACTGCCATATACTCTATATTGTTCTATACTCTGAGAGGACTAAGAAGGGAATTTCAGAAATACACCCCTAAGAGGATGAAATAGCGGTGGAAAGTTTGTATGAAACTTCTTTAACGTTAACTTTACTTAGAAGTTACAAAATTATTGTATAATATAATATGTTTTAGTGATAAGACCGCCTATTGTGCTTTTGTTATTTAATTCTGTGTATTTGTAAATGTTTCTCCATTTTTGATTTTGAGTTTTGAGTTTTCTATACTATTCTATTCTATTCTATAAGTTTTCGATTACATTCTTTTTACTGTTAGATTAAGAGAAAGAAATAAAAAAAATATCTAAAAAGTTAAAACAAAGGGGTAATTTTGAATGAATAGTTTCTCATTAAGTACCTAGAAATTTGGTAAAAAAAGTCCCTTTTAATGATATAAATGACTACTAAAAATAGAATTTCAAAAATTCATCCCCTTAACATGTATTTCAAGATTATAGTTAATTTTTCTCTATTCTGGACATAACAGTATGAAAATTTATAGGTTGGTTTTCGATTACAATTCAATATAAAGATTGTAGGTTAGAGGAACAAAAATCTTTCGTAAAGAGGTACAATTTTTGGATGAATAGAATAGAAACACTTTATCATACACCACAGTTAAAACATTTAACATTGATTATGCTCTTAAACAGAAGTACAACTGGCGGTCTTATCGCTAAAAGTGATCTTTTCCAACTTTTGGATGGTTAGATGTTTGGTAATCAATCACGTCATGCCTGAACTATAGAAACTATGTTTTATCTTAGGCAGACGAAGTTGCGCGAGTCAACTATGGTTTAACTTAAAAAAAATAGGTTCTCACCGACCGACACTCGGGTGAAAAAAATATTTGATTATAAGGAAAATTTGTACCAATCCATCCGGGAGATACTATTTAAATTTTATTATTAGATTATAGTTAAAAGATAGCTCTAAGCGATGCCTATTAAAACCAAAAAAAATGCATGGCAAAATGGCGCAATCGTGCACGATAATAATAGTATATTTAGGACCGGCATAAAAGAGTTTTTTATAAACGACCTAACCCGTTTCTGACGTCAATGAAAGAGGTTTCAATCTTAAAATAGAGGCCATATTTGAAGTCACGTGTTCAATTTAGAGGTCCACTCCAATTTGTGAAGTTATCTTGTTTAAGTGGTAAACATGTTGTACGTAACTTAAGAACATAATCTTTGGAATAATCACGGATTAAATCCTAAAAGGGATAGTCAGGCCCTGGATACTAATAGTTTCACAATATTTTTTTTTCGTTTGAAAAAAGCCTACCCATAGATATGTGTACGAAATCGACGAGTAGGGAAACGATAGTTTGCTAAGTAAATCGATACTACAAGGCTATAGATTCACATTAAACACATCATAAGTTAAAAATATAAACACGAATTCGCGCAAAATGGTTGCCAGAATCACAATCTGATGAACTAGTTAATTAGTGGTTAAACGTTTTAAGTTTTTATAATATCAATACTGGATATTATTAAAGTATTCTAATTAGAATATCTAACAGATAATTAACTAAAATTACTATTATTACATTTCTTATATAACAGCTGTGTAGCGCCGGCTTAGAATAGCGCTACCCCATTTCTACCGGTGTGGGTGTACGTAAGAGACGACTAACGGTATTGGGGATTTTGAGGGAACATTGGGCGATGCGGTTGGAGACCCGTCACCAACAACCTTTATTATACCATCTTTTCCCCACTCAACTTTCCAAAAGTGTCTGAGGAATTTCTAATTCCTTAGCTCTGGCTACCCCTTCTAGGGAATTGTAGCCGTAAGTATATGTATGTATGTATGTTATATAATATATACGAGAACAAAGAGAAAAAAAACACCTTTTAAAGTAATAGTGGCACTGGCACTTAATAAAATATACCTAGTTAATTTGCGTTTTTATAGTAATGTCTTTCTAACGTGACAGAATAAGTATTGAATGATTTTCCCACGGTTGGTGACGTCAAAAATTTATGATTATTATTGAATTATGAATGTAGTGATTAATTTGTAGGATTCATTGATTTGTTATTGTTGTTTCTCCTGCGTCCAAAACATTGCAGGTGGTTGTGCAAATATTGTGTGTTTGTCAGATACATACTTTGAAAAAACATAACCTCCTGTTGATGCAGCAGTAGAATATAGAGCCAATGGCATAATCGTTTACTCAACTATCGTATAATCAGCCTGAACTTGGCCTGAACTAATTGTAAGACTTTCTTGATACTGTGTATGTAAGTGAGTGAGGTACACAAAATGAATAAGAAACCATAATAAATTGTCAGACCCAATATTTTTTTACTGAACCTGTATGAAAGCTGAAGACTTGTAATAATGAAGGACTTGAATAGTGATACTAATTATACCAAATTGTAATTTGAAAATCAAATGTTAGTTTTTTTAGTTAGTTAGTTAGTTAAATTTGAAATTAAAGATGAAATAAAATCAGTACCGATTCAGGAATATGTTAGTTCAATTATCATCAATCAAATAATAATTGTTAGCCAATTATTTATTGTTTTAATTTCTTAACTTATGTTAACTCTTATGAGCCGTAGTAAACCGATAATTAATTAATTAATCGTAAACAAAAAATATATTATATTATTCACACTTATAAAGTTTGTTTTACCCTTTTAAGTGGCTATTTTTTGTTGTCATGTCTTTTTTTGTACAGGTTTAATTGATAGTTTTAGTTACTTTTTGTAAAGCAACGGTTCAAAAAATTAAGCTAAGTACGAATAACATATTTTCTTTCAGTTGATATATCTGAAATAATGAAATTTTATGGTATGGTAATATAACATGAAATAAGAAGTATAATAGAAGTTAAATTTTGTTTCGAAAACATTGTTGTCGTGTTGATGAAGTCATCATTGCGTATTCAATTCAATGAGTAATAAACCTATTATTGCATATATCTTTAATCGAAGCAAAGCTACCCGAATCTAATATTATTAGGTAACGTATGTACTTTAAAAGAAATGGACTATGATAGAATATCCCAATTCAGAACTCAGCGAAGCGAGACGCTAGTTTATTTATTATAAGTACTTTATCTTTGTTTGTATTATTGTATATTAGTTTGACTGCTATGATTCTAAATATATTTGAAATATTCCTACGGAACCAAAACATGACAAATAAAAGGATTATCAAATGGTGTTAAATGGCTTACCTGACGATATTCACGTAGCATTATTCAAATGAACTGCTGTGGAATACTACCCAATATTTAACTCTCCTGGTTGTGTCCTGAGGATAACCAGATAATATCGATAATTAGCTATTATTATGGTAACTTTTCCATGATTGATGATTTAATAGAAATTAGACGGGGTATTAAAAAGGGGATGCATAAATTTGCACGTGTGGTTTTAAATCATTTGAATCAAACAGATTACTCATATTTATTTATATTTTTAATAAGAAAAACACCGTAGAAGTTTTGCTAACATAAACTATGAAGTCTGCATTTTTTTTTTCTTTCAAGCAGTACGATTATCGATTTTAATGGGAGCATTAATATAAAATATTTGCAGTTACTCTTTAATATGTTGATTAAAATATTGTTCTTTAATGGTCGTACTCAAAGGAATGTGTTCTAACCCATCGATCTATCTTCTCTGAAAAATAAAAAAAAATTGAAGATCTGTCAGTTTCGCTAGAGTATAGATAGAGCTAACAAGTTGCACTTCATCTCTCCCCCCGTGGTTGCCAGTAGAGGTTCCATAAAATGAAATCAATAAGTTTGTTATCAAGAAAAAAACTGCTTTAGAATAAACTAACTTATATTCAAACTATTTTTTTCTTGAGGTGGATGGAGATGACTATATACCACATGTATAACTCTGGCTAACCTCATTGACGATTTCATGAAGTTTTCTATTTGTTTTTTTGCTTCTTTAATTTTTATGACCTGCTCCGTTTGATAATTTTAAAACTAATTTTTATGAATCCAAAAAGGGGTAGCCGGCTTAGTATGTTACTACCCCTTTCTACCCACGGGTGTCGTAAGAGGCGACTACATGTCTATAAAAATGTTTTATATATATTATATATCCCTAGAAGGGGTAGCCAGAGCTAAGGAACTAGAAGTTCCTCAGCCACTTTTGGAAAGTTGAGTGGGGAAAAGATGGCAAAATAAAGGATGTTGGTGATGGGTCTCCAACCGCATCGCCCAATAATTCCTTAAAAGTACAAATACCGTTAGCCGCCTCTTACGAATACCCACCGGCAGAAATGGGGTAGTGTTATTCTAAGCCGACACTGCACAGCAATATATATATATATGAGTATGGGAAGGCGATTGGAGATCTATCATCAAAGATACTTTATTTCTACCATCTTGTCCCCTATTAACTTCTAACATGTAGTCACCTCTTACGACACCCGTGGGCAGAAAGGGGTAGTGACATACTAAGCCGGCATTACACGACAAAATATAAAATATTATAACTGTTTTATTATTCTTATTATTCGTATGTACTATGTATGAGGATGTTCTTGTACTGCTAACTGTACAGTCAGGTGGTGATGTCATCCGGCGCTGGTGAACAGAGCCGCTAGAAACCAGCTTCAGTCTTGATTCTTGTCTCGGCCTTGTTTAAGCTCTATTATCCTTTTTGTAATTGGTTGAATACTATTATTCTACAACGTTTTTGGGCGATGCGGTTGGAGACCTATCACCAGAGATACTTTATTTCTACCATCTTGTCTCATATCGACTTCAAAATGTGGCTAAGGAATTTCTAGCTCTAAAGCTCTGGCTACCTCTTTTTGGGATTTATTGCCGTGAGTATACGTATATATGTATTATTGTACAAGATTATCGTAGATTACTTGATCCAGCGTTATCTTTTTGTCATTGTAAATTTATCAATGTTTTAATATAATTGTATGAGTAAGAGTATAATAAATAGAGTTTTTGAAATAAATCTGATATATTTTTTATAAGTATTTTCTTCAACATTCACTTTTCTATGTAAGACTAAGCATGTTTTATTATCAGGTCTGATAAGCCAGTGGAAAGATCACCGAAAGTTAAAATATATTTATCGCGGATCTAGGTTTTTTAAATGACTTTCTAATTCATGTGCTTTTAGGTTGAGGAAACGTATCTCCTAAACTTTAGGATCTGAAGCTTCACCACATAACATCATCACCATGGCTATATGAAAGGTCTCACTCATAATACCAGAACTTTTGATAATGATCATGGAAACAGAACATGTAGATTTGTTGACTAAACTGTGAACTACATAACATAACATAACATAACATAAACGTTCACGCCGTTTATCGCCGAAGGGGTTGGCAGAGGTACCAATACTTCTGAACTCACATGGCAGCGCCATCTAGTGTCCAGAGAAGGTACCCACGTTTTGCTTAGACAGTGTACTCACGTGATAGGGGGCAGGCCTATCGCCGTTTTGTACGAATACACTGTCACATGACTAAGTACAACTAAGCCATGTGGGTTTCCTCACGATGTTTTCCCTCACCGTTAACAACCATGATAAATTAACCACACATATGCCTTTAGAAAAGACAAATTGGTGTAGGCCTGACCCAGGATTGGAACTCACGCCCTTCTGTTTTCGGGCGGGTGTTCTACCCACTGGACTATCGTGTCGCATGTAACTAATGGATTGAAAATGTTCACAATAATTTAGGTTAATCAAATCAATTGTATAATTTACATAATAAATAAAGCGTGTAGTCTACTCGTCTATGAGTCACTGTTTGTAGCAAACCGTTTTTAGTTATTGTAAACAAATAACACCTCAGGAAAAACTTAGTTCAGAGGTCACGAATAAATGAATCTATTCATTGGAGCCTTAATTTTAGTCAAATACGTTTTACGTATACAGATAAGTTTTTTACTCCTGTAATGTGATAGATTATGTATTAAATTTTATTTAGCTTATGGTGTTAATAACATAAAATGATGGAATTAGGAGTGCATATGATCAGATCACTGCAAGTAAGCTAAATAATAATATACATATACTCGTACATACAGAGTACGTCTAAAAAAATTAAGAAAAAAATATTATTAATAGTTTATATTAAATTTTCCACTTTTATGCGACAGCGGTATAAGTATAGTATATGTTATAGTATAGAGCAAAGAAAATGGATTAAAAATAGTATTACGGTGATAGTGCAGATAAAAATTCTTATGTCATGATAGAATAGGTAATACAACAGGTTTCGATCAAGTGTCTCTTAGGCCCAAATTCAACTTAATGTACTTTAAGCAAAATTTTATATATTTTCGTATAATAAATTCGTAGGTAAGAAACATACGAAAACGCAAGTGAATTGGGAACCACCTTATTTCCATCAAATTAATACCAATTGGAAATTGATACTATAAAAGATTAATCTTAGTCTGTTTCCATTAGCGGTGAAAGTATTTTGGCTGTATTATGCAGTAATTGTGTAATTGATGCAATAAGAACCAGTTATCGATAACGGATGCCGTATAGTGTCGGTTTGCATAAACACTAGCTCATCTCCATCCGTGAGGTATCGTAAGAGGCGACTAAGGGCTAAGATCTTTCAAAATAATCATTAGGACATTTAAAACCCTTAACGTACTATCTTGTATTTGAATATCTTTGATCGACTCTGAATTGGTTTGAGTATAATAGATAAGATAAAAGATTAGAGCCGTGGATATAGGTAGGAAGATAGGTTATAAACTTCACACAGTTATAATGTAATGACGCACATGGATCTCAGAAAACAACAGCTTTTCCATCTCAGTATACTTTCTTACCAGTTTTGTCAGTTGCATGTCAACAAGACGATAAAATTGTAACATAAAAACTTGATTCGAATGCGTTTTTCCTATTACTGTTACAAACTGTTTTATCGATTTCTAATTATAGATGATATAATTACCTGAGGTTTTGGGCACGTTTCATCCTATTCCATATTTAGAGAGTTTTTTTTACTAATAGTTTTTTTTATGATAATGTTTTTATAATTTTCTTTTAATTTGAAGTAGTTTTCGAAGATGTGGTTCAATTATCACGTATACAATACTTTGACATTTCCGACCTAAATGCGTACTACCAAAGCTTTTGCGCAAATCCGACGCTCCGGCTCGCCTTTTAAGTAAATTTATCCTTAAAAGTCGTGAATATAGAGCGATATATAGCTGCCAGCCAGCTGATATAATAAGCTTATCTACACCTAGCTGCAAAGTCAAAGATACCATTATCAGTAAAAGGACAGGAGTTACAAACAGGAAAAACAAGTTGGATACTTATTTGCATCTAAGTCGCAACCGGGATGGTATGCCAAATATTTTAACGTAATTTTATGTAAGCTGAGTTCAAATTTGCTGAAATACGGAACCGATACTGCTCATATACATGTATTTCTTATTCTTCTCCCCAATCAACTTCCAAAAGTGGCTGAGGAATTTCTCATTCCAAAGCTCTGGCTACCCCGTTAAGGGATTTATAGCCGTGAGTATATGAATGAATGAATGAATGATTCTTATTATTTATTTACATATATACGGATACTCACGGCCGTGAATCCCAAAAAAGGGTTGCCAAAGCATCAGAATTAGTGATTGCTTAGTCAATTTTGAAGTAGAGTGGCGAAATTATTATTTAAAAAGGTAACATATAGGTCTCCAAACGCATTGCTCAACAATCACTTAAAAAGCTCGTATTCGTTTTTTTAACATATTTCGTTGATATTGCTATATTTCTGTTCTATATTTAAATCAATTGCTAAAAATGGGACCGGATGTTTTGAGTGCAAAAACATCAAATCGTAGCCTGTTTTCCGAGCTTTAGGTACAAAGTTCTAACTTGAGTCTAGATAGCATGGTGATAAAAGTTGCGTCATCTTTATGTGGTAATTAAAAATTTATAGTTGTCGCTTCCTACTTGGATACGATCTTTTTCATCATATTATTTTATTTAAAAAAAGTTGGATTTCAGATTTTTTAATGTTTTGTTTTAACTGTATGTGCATTTGTGCATCTATTCACGCAATACGCGAGTGGGCAGTAAGCGACTTTTTATTTAATAGAAAAGGGCTGTGAGCTGACAGCTTACAGATAGCATAGCATAGCATAGTAGATCTATTGATTGCCGTAGATTAATGCAAACAATTGCGGCTGTAAAGAGGTAATCTATATAACACAACGCACTAAACACCAATAACTAAAAAGACATAAAACCCTAGTTTCAGAACCTTTAGTTTTGGTTTGAAAGTTTCGCGTTGGTATCAAATTATACGTATCCTTAAAGTTATATTACTAATTTCGTCCTACTTGTCTCTAATCTTCTTAATCGGTCATGGAAGTCTTTAAAAAAAACTATTTTAAAAAGCTATTTAATTACCCAATGTTGTTATTATATCTAAGCTATTCTAATATTTTTATTGAGGACAATACATTGAACTTCGCTCAGTGTAGGGTGGTCTTTTGTATGTTAGTTTCGCTTCAGTATTAACTAAATAACGTATTTGTATGTCTCAGCACGTGCGACACAAACCACTTAGACGGTTTATATACGTAATACAATCGTAAAATTCTCACGTGTTATCACTGCGCATAATTAAAACAAATTAAAACTTGTATATTAATTTCCGGATAAAAAAGTTATGTAAGGATACAACTTACTGCAAATAAAATCGGCGAAGTATTAGGAGGTCTGCGCACAGGGTATCATAAACTACAAAACAAGGGTTCTTGGTAGGTAACCTTGAATATTTATTGGATTTGGATTTCACATTTATAAAGTTAAAACGGCAACAGAAATACAACATCTGTGAAAAATAATGTGCTTTCTAAATAAGATAGTTCACGAGATAGAGTCTGGTGACAGACGGACCGCCATGTTTTCTATCTATCTGGCGCGCCAGATAGATAGAAAACAACGAAGCCTCATTAATAGGGTAACCTTTTACCTTTAGATAATCGGTAATAATCCTAAACGGTTATCTAAAAACAAATATGGTAGTTAGACTTTCACTTTAACTCTTCAACGTTTGTATGCTTTTATTTATAGTACTGCCATCACAGTGAAATAAACTAAGCTATAAAATAATAATCAATAGAAATAAATTTAATACTGCTGTATATATTTAACTATATTGTAAGAAAAGCACTAACGAATTTCATCCTGCGGTTATCGTTAGAGTTCACTTAGAGTTTCAGAACTTTTTTTAGTAATTTTTAGTCGATCTAGCTGGGACCCCATCACCATCCACCAACCTTGTACTTTCTTTTCCGAACCCAACTTCTATAAATGGCTGAGAAATTTTTCTTATTCCGAAGCAATGACTACCCCTTTAGGAACTTACAGCCATGAGTAAATATATGTAGTTATGTATTAAATTAAAATTCGCACAAAAATGCGTCCTACTTCACACCAATCAATAATGCATCTTTGGTTGGGATGAATTTTATAATTTCGCGTAGCTTCGACTATTGACCCGGCTTCTAGCATGTTCCTGAGCATCCAAATTAATAATTCTTGAATACATCATTGTCTGTTTAACTTTAGTCTAATGAATACGATTAACTCTCCAGGAATTTACGTCTTAAACTGGTGGATTTCGTTTCAGGGTTAGTGAACATTTTATTACGCTATCTGCATTTCACCAAATTTGTTTTTGTAAATACATGTATAAATGAATAAGTTGAGATTTTTTTAATATACACTTATAAACTTGAACCTTGTCTGTCAATATAGAGCAAGCAAATCATAATTGGATATTTGGATTATTAATACTTTTAATAGTAAGTCAGCGTTAGCATAACCTGGAATTATTTCCAAATATCATCAATCACTTTGGTGACTTATTTCCTTGCAATTTAAGCTTACTTTTGCAATGGAGTTGAACAACATACAAACATACATATACTCACGGTTGTAAATCCATAGAGCGGGTAGCCTGAGCTTCTGAATACGAAATTGCTCAGCCACATTTGGAAGTTGCGTTGGGAATAAATATATGTTTTTGAAAGTTTTTGTTCATGATAACCTCATGTGGGAATTATTACTAATAGATAAAGGATAAATAAAGGAAAGATTTTTTTTACGTATACCCGAGATAGCGGGTGCGATCCCCGCTGGTGTCGAAATTTTTCTTTCCTTTATTTATCCTTTATCTATTATTAAATATATGTGTTTGGTGATGGCACTGAACAACTTTTCATAAAAAAACTTGACTATGAAATAAGTAATATTATTTAATAAAATATTATTGCAACAATGTAATAAGTGGTCGGATTAAAGGCTAGTATAGCAGACCCAAGCTTATCAGAGGTGTCTGACCCCCGCGCCACGCGCCCCGACGTCAATAGAGTGACCGGTCCTCGGCCGCAGTGCTGAATATGCAGTGACACCTTAAATATTTATGCTCATTTGGATAAGATATTCTTCAATAAGCAAGGGGACATTAGACTGGGACGGAGGCAGGGGCTTGAGTAGTTCCCAACGAATGAAAAACTACGGTGACTTTTGTTAAGCTTATCAGTTGCGCTTTTTAATTATAATGTTATCATCATGATTCCTTTGCTTGAGTATAACTTTCAGGTGTGATAGTTTTACTCTGATATTTATGGTCATTTGGATAAGATATTCTTCAATAAACAAGGGGACATTAGACTGGGACTGAGGCAGGAACTTGAGTAGTAGTTAACAACGAATAAAAAACAACGGTGACTCTTTTTAAACTAACCAGTTGTTCTTTTCAATCATCAATTTGTCATCTGCATGATTCCTAAGGGTATGGAGCATATTAAAGTGGTTTTTAGGCGATGCGGCTGGAAACCCATCACCAACGACACTTTATTTCTACCATCTTCTCCCCTATCAACTTCCAAATGTGGTTGAGGAGTTTCTAGCTCTGAAGCTCTGGCTTCTCCTTTTTGGGATATATGGCCGTGAGTTATAATTATGTATGTATGTATGTTGCCGTGTAGTGCCGGCTTAGAATGTCGCTACCCCTTTCTACCCACGGGTGTCGTAAGAGGCGACTAAGGGTATTGGGGCTTTTTATTGGATTTTTGGGCGATGCGGTTGGAGACCCATCACCAAAAACTTTTATTCTTACCATCTTTTCCACACTCAACTTCCAAAAGTGGCTGAGGAATTTATAATTCCTTAGCTCTGGTTACCCCTTCAAGGGAAATATAGCCGTGAGTATATGTATGTATGTATGATTTATTTCATGTGTAGTATTACTACTTGGTACTTTTAGATAGTTTTACTCTGATAGTTCAATGCACATTGCACAATTTTCAAAGTATACTGACTTTTGAAGGCTAGGGGCGATGGTATTTGATATATCATAGAAACAAGAAGGATAAGGTAAAGGCACTTTATAAACTGAGTCTTGCAAGGTTGCAAGACTCGGGGCAGGCAAAGCGTCGAATCAATAAAATATTTGCAAAAAATATAGTCTGGATGAAGACAAATATAGAATACAATTATTTAAGTCCTATGGGAGCGTGAATCGAAGCAACCCGGTATTTTTTTTATCTAACAACAAATCGCGAAGGATTTTCAAAACATAAACTATATGCAAATCGGTAATTACTCAAGATAAAAATAGCCTTAATACTGCAAATAACCAGTACCTGCTCAAATACCTGTTGCGTGAGTATAACCCAAAACGGTAGCATTATATACACATAAATATTTTAGAAAGAATGATGTAAAGAAAGGAAACACTTTATTCAGTGCTAGTAAAAACATAAACAGAGAAAAAAATAGCCCTATGCAGTGAATTGGTCACTGGCTCAGCATGTTGCCACAGATGATGATGATACCAACCGTGGCGCTGGCGCTTAACCATACATCAATAAAGTCTAACGGTTAGACACATTAGCACAATAAGGTACCCCGAGTCTTCCAAGAAGCAAAGCATCTCATTCTATACTTTCTCAGTTTGAACTAGGCAGTGATATTTTTTCATTATCAAATATTTAGATAATTACAATATTTTAGATAGGTATTCCATAGGTAAAGTTGTTTAGTTTGATGTCCTTTATCGATTTATAATATAAAAAGGGTATGTAATAAAAGCGAGGTCTAGGCCAATTGTATTATAATAGGATAAAATTTGTAAATATTATCTTTAAAAGCCAGTAATATAAGAACTGCTAAACTTTGATAAGAACTACAAAACTTGAATTGCATGCTGAAACACAGACTATCGTCTAGTTTGGCTGCAAATATCCTTAAAATTGAATTGTATTAAAAGTTAAGCACAGTTTTTGTTTGTCAACCATGATAATAAAATTGTACGCTTTTCTTGAATAAGCTATTTTTGAAATTTGAATTTAAATAATTAATCTACATCAAAATACGTAAACTTTATCTAACCAAGTTTTAAAGTAGCTTTAAAATTTATCCTATGATGACTTACAACACTCATATTATATTTTCCCTTCAATCTATACTTACACTAAACATTTTAGTAATAAGCGTTAGCAAAAGAAGCTATTAAACCATTAATTGGTAATAAAAATGAACTATATAAGTTCTACGAAGTTAGGAGCCAATGTTGCTATATTGAAAGAGTAAGAAAGTAAGCGATGATTGAAGTATAAAATTAGCTAAATATTGAATGAAAAAATATATTTTTTCTGAAAATCTGTCAATGATAATGTATCAAAATAAATACAATCAGTAAATTGATTTGTACTTTACAACTATAATAAATTTTCACATTGGTAGCTGATTGAAATGTCCATAACACATCAATTATTATGCGTTTAAAGAGTGATGATTTAATTTAAGAATAGAACAAGAGTAATATTGCCCAATGCATGAACTTTATGCCAAGTTATAAAAAATATAAAAGTTAAATAAGGGAAACATGTTTATATAGGAAGGCTATATTGATATTACAAACTCAATATATAACAAATTGTATATTACTTTTAAAAATCTGATTTATTTGTTAATTAACTCACTGATATAAAACCATAAATGTACAATAAAAATATAAGTATTCGTAAAGTTACTTTACAAACGCATTTGATTAATTCGGGGAATGAATCAAATGCACTCCACGGCCCCTTTGTAATCTTTTGATTTGATTCAACTATTTCTCCTATCTGAACTAATATTTTAACAAAAGACGTAGTTTTCGATTTATTGTTTATGGCGTCAGAATATTTTCGAGAAATTTCCAAATAGTATTCTGATTTTGACCTCATATTCACTACAATCTACCCCTTAAAAAACAAACAGTTTAAATATTCTAGTCTGATGGACAACAAACTTGAACTTGATCATTCCAAATTATAATATGTTGTCAGACAAACATAAATCTTTATGTTTGTTGAGTTCCGCAAAAAAATATATAATAGAACTTGCAAATTCGATTTCGTCAATGTTCGCTGTGTTTAGGTCATGTCATGTACTAGTAATAATAGAGGTTTCTCAAAAAATATACCTTTCTTTTATATTTAGATGCCAATAATGTAATTAATGTGTGAATTTGTCGGTAGGGGGCGGGCGTGATATTTGGCTGCCGCCTAAGCAGCTACCACTACCTTGTACTACTGCGTAGCAATTTTATTAAGGTTTAGAAGTTGGTTATAACTTTATATCTAAGCATTATGTTTAAATTCGATTATTTTATTTTCGATTCGATTTTCTTAATATTTATTAATTTGGCTGTGTAGTGTCGGCTTAGATGGCTGTGTAGTGTCGGCTTAGAATAACACTACCCCATTTCTACCCGTGGGTGATTGTAAGAGGCGACTAAGGGTATAGGGGCTTTTAAAGTGATTTTTGGGCGATGTGGTTGGAGACCCGTCACCAAAAACATTTATTATTACCATCTTTTCCTTTTACGTTTTTGAAATATAAAATTTATTTCTTTGTATTTGTTCTTATAATATTTTTGTAATATAATGTAGCCGAACAGGTTACCATTATATAAAATACATTTATGAAGTTAAAAATATTTTAAGTTAGGCAAATTTGATGCTACAACTAGCTACGTCAGATAAGGGTGATAAAATTCAGATTAGTAAATTTGCAAAACAACTATATTGTTTAGCATGCCGAAGCCGCCTACCTACACATAGCTGAAACTTTGACTTTGTAATAAGATTTAGCAATATTGAGATCCCTCATTTATTATCATATTAATACAGAGTCCGCAGGTTGGCAGAAGTAATAATATCTGCATAAAACTATAACAATACAGTAAATAATAGAATAAAGCAATAAAATTTTACAGATTAAATACCCACTTAGTTATGTAAGTTTAAAACATTATTAAGATTGGAAGTTGTTAGCTTAGAATTTTACATATAGGTGTTAGCTTCGCTTGAATCATGAACCCGGATCTTCAAATTTTAATTGCTATAATTTTGAGAATATCCATAGCTAATGTTCTCAAAAGAAACAATTTAAACTGAAAGCATAGCACGTTGATCCTTGGATCAATAAAGCCGCAAAGAAAGTCAATAATCGTGTATGTTTTATTTTATAATTGTAATTAAATTAATGTTTTAGAAGTTTTGTTTAGTTGATTTAATTTATTATTATTTTTGTTATTTGAAATCATGTATTATTTTATTATTATTTTTATTTTTTTATATTAATCTTATATTTGAAATTTATACTTAATTTCTTCTATTATGTAATATGGATTATTATTATCTGAAATAAATGATTTGAATTTGAATTTGAATAATGTCTTTTGGTGTGTGTTCTAACTTGATGGATTACTTTCTGTTTTTTTTTTAATATCAGTAAGACGTATGCGGAGCCGAGGGGTCCGCTAATTATGAAATAAAATAGTCTGAGTGAATTAAGCAGAGATAAGAAAATAGGAATAAAACGTAATGTGAAAATTCGCGCACCCGTAGATACAAAGACCGTCCCTAATAATATTTCAACGAATACAAATTATGGTACGGCACGAGCCCGCCGCGTGTAATCGAATCGCCTTCTCATTCGAATAGTCAGGAACTCTTGACGCTGTCTCATTCAATTACAATAGTGTTGGTCCTATTGTTGGATGACAACCAGTAAATTACTCATGCTTGCTTCACGCTTCTCAATTACAGCTAATTTCGACCTGTTATGATTTCTACTGAAGCAATTTTTTGGGGCATACAATATGGTACATGTGTCATTGCTAACATTTATAAAAATGACAAGAAACAAATAAATTTAAATAAATATAATAAAGAATTGATGGGTAGGGGGACGAAAAAGCAAAAATGGTAGGAAGATTTTGATACCTAAAAAACTTTACATTTTTTCTGTTAAGTCTATGAAGGATGAATTCGGAGTTTTCGAACGACATCGTTTGAAAAACACGCCGTAAAGAAACCTTCCAAAATGCTTTCAATTTGTGGTATTCTAGTTACAATAAACTTGATTTTTTCGCATTTTCTTGTGTAGATGTCTCCATACTTACACTATTAATTTCCCTATACTCTACATAGAAAAATAAATACATACATATATCAGTTAGGTTTGACGGAGTAGTCGCTTGAAAATATACAGACATAGCCAGAGGAATTGATAAATCTTTTTTTGAGGTCGGTTAAAAATAAACAAGTATTATCACACGAGGTGAATACATATTATGACTGCAGAAACCCTGCTACATCCCAGAGAGAAAGAAAATGAGACGGTTACATCCCAAAAGAAAGAAAACAGGACTGCTACATCCTCGAACCGCGAAAGAGCCATCAGTTCAGTGCACACAGAAAATATTTTATTTAAAGTATTATTAAAATATTTTGCTAAGATTGCTATTATACCTACCAATTAAAATTACGAACATCAATTTTATCAGCTATATATAATACCACCTACAAGCCAGAACAATAGAAAACAGGATTCGATATTCACGTTGGCTTTTCCTTATTCCCAACATTTTCCCCGTACAAAAAAGTGCATACACCGCAAAAGTAACTGACCAATGTACGTCAGCGATTATAAAAGCTAAACGATTCGGCTGCTCAGTCAAATTATGCACCCTATACATAATGCAACGTCTAAGGGTCCGCGAGCGTTGAACCCGACGACTCCGCGCATTTTTATCAAGTCCAAGAGAGGGCATCAACGTCTGTGGAGGAGTCATTGCCATCATCACCTCTGCCAGCCTACTTCCTGCCACCTGCCATCTCACACTATGCCGCTACTACGACGAACAAAATATGCAAACATTTGACTACCAATAATATATCGAACTTGCATTGAACTTTTAAGTTTTACTTAAAATAAGTTAGAATTTTGTATTATACGAAAAGAAACAGAGTTTTTAAAACACAAACTTGCTTCACATTTACGAAATTGGTCAGTTGAACACCTGAAATATGAGTCAATTAACAAGTGATAATTCAAAGTAGCTTGATTTATCTTGGGCAATATCTCATAGATCATACATAAAATATGTGTTTAGCCTTTGATATATTTCTGTATCCTCGGACCAATTCATTCACCCCAACCCGATGAATAATTGATTTTAAAGTAATACGTTATCGTGGTAAATTATGGTACGAGACTTCCAATTTTGCTACATTTATCAGTTTTTATTTAAGTTAGATTTTGAGGAAGCTGAGACAATCAGCTTACCCCTTGGTGGAACCCTACAGAAACCTTACAGATGCACTTATTTTTAGTAACTGCATTTCGCATACAGACATTTAGTTTTCTTCTCTCGAAAATTTCGTCAACAAAACCTAAATACTATAGCTCGTATTCCACCTATATATATTTATTATTTACATTTACATCTTTCCTGAATATTTATTACACAAATAAAAACTTATGAGCAATTCAATGGCTTCAAAAAGGCAGGTTTGTTTCATATGCAGAGGGTCTTGGCTCTTTTCAATCTGAATTTTTTTACATAACTAAAAGTAAGCAAATGCCAAGTCATTGTCTCTTGCCATGATTTATTAATTTAAAACGAGGTTGATACACTCCAAATACACCATCCATTACATATACGTATTACCTTGAAAATAATATTATTTTGAAGGAAAATCCTATACTAGAGGGTCTTTTTGCTATTGTATAAATCTCATACTAGTTTAGTCGCTTGAGAATAAGAAATCCATGAGCCACTTTTTGAAAAAACTGTGTTCGCGTTTAGGATTTGGTTATTAAGATATTTATATTATAATGCATATAAGTAGCAGAAATTATATTTTCTGTCTCACCGATAAAGATAATAATATTCTTAAATTCATAATAAACTCTAAAATAATGTGAATAATAAAAATAAGTTTACGAAAAACCAACTACAAGAAGTTTTTGACCTGAAATGAAAATACCAAGACTCCACCAAAGGCAGTGGCAAACACTTAGTGTAAGTTAAATTAAATTTATATCAAACTTGCCCACAATAACACTTAGAATAAGCTATCAAAAAGTAGGTAAACCAGTCAACTTTTAAGAAAAAAATCCACCATTCTATTTGTATTGTATTTTCTTTAGTATGTTAATAATAAGCATAAGCATAAAGCATAAACGTTCACGCCGAATATCCCCGAAGGGGTTGGCAGAGGTACTAATATTTCTGAACATCACGTGACTTTGTCACCTGGTGTTCAGAGTACCCACGTTTTGCATGGACAGTGTACTCACGTGATAGGGGGCAGGCCTATCGCCGTTTTGTACGAATACACTGTCACATGACTAAGTACAACTCAGCCATGTGGGTTTCCTCACGATGTTTTCCCTCACCGTTAACAACCATGATAAATTAACCACACATATGTCTTTAGAAAAGACAAATTGGTGTAGGCCCGACCCAGGATTTGAACACTAGTCGTTTGCACGATAACCGAGTGTTCTACCCACTGGGCTATCACGTTTTTAGTATGTTAAGTAACATGTAAATAGACGATGGTAGATTTAGTAACAAGTTAACTAATTGTGTAAGTTGTCAACACACCTAGTAAGGTGGTTTTTATACATTTTATAAAAAAAGGTTTTTTAAACGTGTATACTGTAATAGTATACGGTTAACTGTCTGTTGTGTGATGCAAATAAATAAATTCTGCCGCTTCTTCGGAGCTTAAAACTTGTATCTAAACAGTCTACCCATGAGTTAAGAGAATAGGAATGAATAAGGAAAAAAAGAACGATTTGACGAAATCCTTTCCATTAAGAGTTCAAGCATCCATAATTAATAATTACCCTTGAGTTACCAAAAATGCCAATGATCTGACATTTTGATTTGTGCTTTTATGTTCTAGGAGAATCGATAATCAAGGAAAACACATACAAATTACCCCACGCATGTTGCCAACTAATTGATTGGCGTTTAAGAGTCGCGTCACCCCGCCTACTTCCATTAATGTCGCGACACAGATTCTTGAAGTCACGTATGTTCTGATACAAAAAGACTGTTACCAAACAGACCTATCACTTTTAATGAGAACAACCTGCGATTCTTATAAAAATCATCAGTCGAAACCACAACCTAATGGCTTCCACTATCATTAGCTTGCTGACGTAGTGATCAAATACGTTTATGCAAGTCGGCAGAAGTTCGTTGTTATTTAAAATTATGTATCTCATTCATACCCTAACGATGATTTTGAAAATGCGTCGTTTTGTCGTATAATTATTCTGAGTAGTGTTTACATGAATCTGATTTGTGGCTAATCAGCATCGGCCATCAAAATGCTGAATTAAATAAAACATTTTAAGCGTTTCAGGCGCGTGCTGCTATTTTTCACAATTCTACAGATTAACAAATATATTCCTTGCAATTTTCTGAATAGCTTGATACTAAAAGGTCCAAATTTGAGGATCCTTAATGTTTTGGTATATTTCGATTATCTTGTTAATATATTTACACTAGGTTTTAGCTTCTGGCTTTTTATTGTTCTTAGTTGAGCTATTACCCTGGACTTAACTGAAAAAGGTATACTGCAGAATATGTATACTGTATGTAATATGTATACTGTTGTTTGTTGTACACTTTAGATACATTTACGTTGCAATTGTGGCAAATTTGATGATAGTAAAATATCGATAAACTTGAGCCCAAACCTTACATAAACCATAACGTAATTCTAGCGCATCATCTCTAAGATAAAAAAATCCACCTGTTCGTAGAAATTTGGCCAACAATTAATTTTAGATATATTGGTACATCAAATTATCTAAGTATTAGCAAATATACTATGTCGAAAGCTAGCTATTAATAATCAGATAAGTCTCCGTTAGCTACTTTTGGTAACGGGACTTCGAGCTTAGTAGTTAGTTATGAGTAAGTGGTTTGACATGAGATCGAAGCCACTAGATCCTAGTGACTCTATCATGCATATCACCATCAAGGAACTCGAATGCAGTGGTATAAATTGGCACGAGCCATTACTTCACCGGTACCCTGTCTACGTGACCAGCAGCAGCGCGCATACCCTAATGACATTCGAATGATGCACGCCACCAATCAATAATCACTTTATTAACAAATACATTTTCTAAAAATAAATTTGATAATTATGTGGTTGCGTCGCTGTCGCCTAAATAAGTTAAATCTAATTATTTCTTATGTGACATACTTATTACATTTATATCATGTTAGGTTTCTTCATTATAATTCCTTTGAGAGCTGACAATTTTGAATCAATCTAATTACAAATAAATTTAGTTTATATCTAAAGTATTTATTACTGGAACAAGACACTTAGCTCGAATTTAATTTCTATTGCAGGTCGTTAGTTGGACCGGATTTAGTAGTCTTAGGATGATGAAAGTTTATGTTGGATGATAGCTTATTGCACCGTCTAATCATTCATTAAAATTCCTTTGATTTATAAGCGGCTACTTTAAAACGTTATTTCTTTATTAGAATTGAAGCCCCATTTCTAAGATTGTCAATAGTTTGCTGGAACTAAAAGTACACAAAAAGTGTCATAGACCCTGTAACAATGTATTGAACTTGAATAAACCCTATATCTGCAAATATCCATCCTAAAGTACTGTAAATATTCCGAAATCAAATGCATAAGACACGGTATCCAAGTTTCATGTTCTATTCTGATTCTTTGCAACTAAAGTTTAGTGAATTGTTGTGCCACAGCATTTCCACAGGTGTAAGGAAACTATGAGACCATACCGACAAAACACTTGGACTACGATACAGTATTGACATTTATATACGATAAAGGATAAATAAAGCAAAGAAAATTTCCTCCAGGTATACGCCCCCGTCGCGGAGGTCACGGGTTCGATCCACGCTAGTGCCGAAAAAAATTTCTTTCTTTTATTTATCCTGTATTTATTAGTAACTAGCTTTCCGCCCACGGCTTTGCCCGTGTTGAATTCGGTTAAATTGCTAAAACTTCTCATTCCCACGATTTCCCTCGGAAATATTTTTTTTCCGTAATAAAAAATATCTTATTATTTAATTTGGACTCCTAACGATACTTCTGCAGAATTTCAAAGCAATCGGTTTAGTAGTTACGGCGTGAAAGCGGAACAAATAAACAAACAAACAAACTCACTTTCCCATTTATTATATAAGTATGGAAGTAAGGATAAGTAAGGATAATCCCCACATGAGGTTTGCATGAACAAAAACATTCTAATTACATTTACATACATATATATTTACAGCTATAAATCCCTAGAAGGAGTAGCCAGAGCTAAGGAATTAGAAATTACTATGCCACTCTTGGGAAGTTCAGTGGGGAAAAGATGGTAAAATAAACCCCGTCGCCCAGAAATCCCTTAAAAGCCCCAATACTGTTAGTCGCCTCATACGTACACCCACCGGAAGAAATGGGGTAGTGCTGTTCTAAGGCGACACTATATAGCATATTACTTTGGGATATTATACTTTTTTATTAATTTAATTAAGCTGTGTAGTGTCGGCTTAGAATAGCACTACCACATTTCTTCCGGTGGGTGTACGTAAGAGGCGACTAACGGTATTGGGGCTTTAAAGGGATTATTGGGCGATGCGGTTGGAGACCCATCACCAACAACCTTTATTTTACCATCTTTTCCCCACTCAACTTTCCAAAGGTGGCTGAGGAATTTCTCATTCCTTAGCTCTGGCTACCCCATCTAGGGATTTATAGCCGTGAGTAAATGTATGTATGTATGTATGTTTATTAATTTCTTGATTACTCTGACTTAGGCATACTAAAAATATAAAAATGTAATATTAATACTATGGGAAAAAAGTATAGAGACAGAAACAGGTAATAGTACATATCTATATTACCCATTAAACGATATACTTTGTTTTTAGATATTTACTCGGAAAATTTCACATGGAATATCGGTAATTGATGATACATTTGGATTATGTAGGAATTGATTATGATTATGATGATGGATGTGAATGAAGCTAGAGAGGTTTGCCAGGATCGTACAAAGTGGCGATCGATAGTCTCTGCCTACCCCAATGGACACTAACGGCGTGAGAATATGTATGCATGTATGTATGTATATGGATTATATTTTAGCTGTGTAGGGTTGGCTTAGAATATCATACCCCATTTCTGCACGTAGGTGTTCGTAACAGGCAACTAAGGGTATGGGGGCTTTTTAATATTTTTTGGGAGATGTAGTCCCGTTACCAAGAAACTTTATTTTACAATCTTTCCCTACTCAACTTCCAAAAGTAGCTGAAGATTTTCTTATTCTAAAGCTCTGGCTACCCCTTTTACGGATTTATAGCCGTGAGAATATGTATGTATCTATTATATTTTTGCTGAAGAAGTATTTATTCCATGTTGCTATATTAATCATGCTTCCTTATAGTATTCGATAAAACACCTAACTCATCAAATCTTAAAATGATCTCCGGAATTCATAAACAAAATATATATGACGTCAATCATCGGTATAGACGTAATGTTTTGTATTCCAAAACGACTTATCATCACAACCCACAAGTGACTGATTCAGCTTAATCAGAATTATGATTACAAAATCAGAAGCACAATAATCTGATATACATACATATACTCACGGCTATAAATCCTTAACGGGGTAGCCAGAGCTTTGGAATGAGAAATGCCTCAGCCACTTTTGGAAGTTGATTGGGGAAAAGATGGTATTTATAAATGTTTTTGGTGACGGGTCTCCAACCACATCGCCCAAAAACCACTTAAAAAGCCCCTATACCCTTAGTCGCCTCTTACGATCACCCACGGGTAGAAATGGGGTGGTGTTATTCTAAACCGAGACTACACAGCTAATAATCTGTCTTTTAAAATTATTCAATGAGCTCACAAGGTATCACATTGTGATGATGAAATATCTTTAAAGGTACAAGTAGAGACATCCTATAGTTATGGGTTTGATGGAAAATATTCCCTTTGTGTATGAACGATGTACGTCTGTCTGTACGGGTAGTGTATGTATTTTGCTGTGTAGTGCCGGCTTAGAATAGCACTACCCCATTTCTTCCGGTGGGTGTACGTAAGAGGCGACTAACGGTAATGGGGCTTTTAGGGATTTTTGGGCGATGGGGTTGGAGACCCATCACTAAAAAACCTTTATCTTTACCATCTTTTCCCCACTCAACTTCCAAAAATGGCTGAGGAATTTATAATTCCTTAGCTCTGGCTATCCCTTCTAGGGAAATATAGCCGTGAGTATATGTATGTTTGTATTGAAAATTTGTTTACAATAGCTTTAGCTTCTTGTGTTGTACTGTATGTGAGCTATAGCTGTGTAGTGTAGGTTTAGAGTATCACTACCCCATTCACCCTTCACCAACAATATTTTATTTTTACCACCTTCCCCTAAGCTACTCTCAAAAGTGGCTGGAGAATTCCTTATTCTAAAACTCTATGATTACCCCATTTTGGGAATTATAACCGTAAGAATATATGTATGTATGTTTCTTTCTGTTATGTTTTGAATATGTTGTGTTAACATAACATAACATAAACGTTCACGCTGAATATCCCCGAAGGGGTTGGCAGAGGTACTAATACTTCTGAACATCATGTGACTTTGTCACCTGGTGTTCAGAGTACCCACGTTTTGCATGGACAGTGTACTCACGTGATAGGGGGCAGGCCTATCGCCGTTTTGTACGAATACACTGTCACATGACTAAGTACAACTCAGCCATGTGGGTTTCCTCACGATGTTTTCCCTCACCGTTAACAACCATGATAAATTAACCACACATATGTCTTTAGAAAAGACAAATTGGTGTAGGCCCGACCCAGGATTTGAACACTAGTCGTTTGCACGATAACCGAGTGTTCTACCCACTGGAAATAAGCTGCTGTGAAATAAAGAAATACTGAAATGATGAATTTATAAGCTTTATGCTTTTTCTACTTCCGGCTCCAAATCTTAAAAAGGACATAATGGTGGTTTAGTCATTATGAGTAGATAGAAAATGTTAGAGATGGGAGAAAATACAAACATAATGCAAGTTCAATACCGAAAATCCCTATGATTAATATAATTTTTCATAATACGAGAATGTGCAGTATATGCTTAAGATTATTTTAGTGAATGGCCTATTGCGGGTTGGCTAAAAAATGAAGGATTATTAAACCCTAACATTAATTCTAGGATCTTTTAAAATAGTCATTGATAGAATTAACCTATAGGAAAATGTTGAAACATTTATAAATTTGTATCGTAATATATTGTTATATTACTTATAATACTTATCTTTATTAGTAGTTTAAATACCGATGAAAGTTACTTGTACAATATTCCTGAACAAGCACTTTAAAGATATTAAATTAAAAAGTTATTTAAACTAAATTAATATGTCCTATTGTACTATAATGAAATGATTAGTTTCTTGGTAATTCTTAGTAACACATTTAAAAATACCGATTCAGAAATCAAAAGCATTCAACATTTTTGTCTTTAGGCAAACTTGGGATACATACATACATACATATACTCACGGCTATGAATCCCTTGAAGGGGTAACCAGAGCTAGGGAATCAGAAATTCCTCAGCCAGTTGCGTGGGGAAAAGATAATAAAGATATAAAAGATAAAGTGGTGAAATAAAGGTTTTTGTTGATGGGTCTCCAACTGCATCGTCCAAAAATCCCTTAAAAGCCCCAATACCGTTAGTCGCCTCTTACGTACACCCACCGGAAGAAATGGGGTAGTGTTATTCTATGCCGACACTACACGGCAAACTTGGGATACTTGTTTCAAAATGGTGTTGTAAAACTAAGACTATGTTAATTGTAACAAAAAAACTATGTATGCAGTATGTATTAAGCATGTTAGGTGATTTTTACTGAAACAAAACTTTATAAAGTATTTTTATTTGAATTATAATTGCAGAGCGAGGTTTTCATCAAAAGAGTAAGTTAACGCCTACATTTTTCAGTAGACAATTTTCCACGCTGGCGTCTATTGCCTCTACCATGGCTATAGGTGTAGTGCTTTTGAAAACATTAACTTTAGCAGTGTGGTGGCTGAGAATAGCACTACGCCGCATGAAGCCGTGAGTATCGTACGAGGTGAACATTTAAGGCTTTTACTTTTAATCTAAATGGAGATGAGATAAAAAGCTTTGTTATTTCAACATTATTTTAAAGTAGTGGCTGAGGGGCTTTAGATTTCGGTACTGGCTACCCCTTCTTGGGAATAACGGAAGGCCGGTTAGATAATATCTACGGGGAAATTAATTTTAAACTAAAGCTTTTAACTTCTACTAAAACTAATAAATGAAGAATAAATAAAGGAAAGAAAAATTTCGACACAGGCGAACCCACTTAACCTACTTACTTAAACGTGTAAAAGAGATGAAGGATAGAAGAATTTCGCGCTGGCAGCCATTGACACGGTAGCTCAATTGGCAGAGCGACGGCGACGGGGCGTTTACCCGAGGTCGCGGGTTCGATTTCCGCCTGTGTCGAAATTTTTCTTTCCTTTATTTATTAGTAATAATCCCCACATGAGGTTTTCATGAACAAAAACTGGCAAAAAATAGTATAACATTGCATTCATGTAGTCATATAGTGTTCCTAATTGATATTCTATAGCAGCTGCAACCATCATTCAAGTCTTATCATGCTAAAGTTACTTCGTTTAACATAATTTATGTTCCTAAGGAGACGCGACGCCGCCATGCACTGTGTGCGTCCGCAACGGCTGCAATGCTCGGCCATACGCCTGTCACGTGACTCCATTGACGTCAATGCTGACCTCAGTTATATGTGCCTACGCCGAGAGACCTATACACGAATGCGCAGACTTCCTAAACGACTGAACTTCTTCGTACTTCGTTTAAAAACGCACGTTTGGCTTAGTAGAAATCACCAAAATAGGGACCTCAAACATGTTCTGCCCATCTTTAATGACCACTCTTATCAGACCAGCAAACAATAAAAATGGGTAATGATGATTATTACTAGCTGTGTTTATTAATTTTTATTCGACTACCGTGAAGAATGATGGAGGGTTGTGATTTTGACCGTCCTTTATGTCATGTTATGTACTTAAAAACGGCTTTAACATGTTATGATAGCAAAGCTATAATAAAACATAGCAAATGAAACTTCTCACCTCATATCATTTGTCATTAAAAAAAACAGCACGTCAACTATCGAGTTAGGTGTTAACAAAATAAATAGAAACATATGTATGACGTAGGTTTGTATACATAAATTAATGCATGAACCCGCAGCCATTAATCCCAATTAGGGGTATACAGAGGTTTATAATAAGACAATCCTGTGACATTTCCAGTTGGGAAAAAAATACCAAAGATTTTTGGTGACGGGTCCACAATATCACCTTATAACCACTTAAAAAGCCCCAATCTCCTAAGTGGCCTTACTTTGTCAATAATTAAATAATACCTACTCATTTCTCAATTGCTTTCTTGCTCGTCGGAGAAAATTTTGCACTTATACGATATTCAGCTTTCATTTGGTTGTTATTAAAAGCAGCTGTCAACATTTTATGTGATTCTCTGAAGTATCACTATCTCTGCCACTCCTTCAGAGATATGCAGTATTGTATCATAAGTATGAATATTGAATAATAAACCTGAATCATTTGTAATATTTACTTACTTATCGATTGCCACTTAGTACGATCTTGACAAACCTCTCTTGCTTCCCTTACATTCAATATTCTTCTCATACATGTTCTTTTATTCTTCTCACTTCAGACCCCCGCCTTTATAAGAACGTTTTCTATCTGGTCAAGAAACGTTTTACGAGGCCGTCCACTACTAACAATCCCATCCACATTGGCACTATATATCTCTTTCGCTACCTTATTTTCATCCATCCTCTCTATGTGCCCAAACCACCTCAACATTCCTTTTTCTATCTTGCATACTACGTCATCTTTCAAACCTACTCGTTCGCGGATCACAGTATTTCTCACTCTATCACACAGCCTTACATTACATATACTTCTGAGGGATCTCATTTCCACTGCATTAACTATACTTTCATGCTTCTTCTGCCATGCCCAACATTCACTACCATACATCAGCGTGGGAACCAGAACAGCATTATGCACAGCCATTCGAGCCTTTTCTGACAACGACTGGCTCAACATCAGACTGTTCATCGCTCCATTCACCGCGTTTCCCTTTTTAACTCTCCTTTCAATATCTTCCTCACATTGTGGATCCCTAGTAAACAAACTCCCCAGATATACAAATTCTTTCACTTGTTCCACTCTCACCATTTATAACAACGTCACATTCTGTCATACTTTCCTCTCGTTCAAAAACCATTGTTTTGGTTTTGTCCACATTCACCCTCATTCCCTTTCTTTCGAAAGACTTACACGCAATTTTCACCATCTCCTGCAACTCATTTACCGTTGATGCAAGTAACACTTAATCGTCAGCGTATAAGAGGCATTTAATGATGAACCCTCTCATTTTCAGTCCATAATCACTTTCGCGCAGTTCTTTCAAACAGTCGTCCATGAACAAATTGAAGAGCCACGGATAAGCCACACAACCCTGTCGAACACCCCTAGAGATCCCAAACCAGTCCGTGTCTTCTCCGTTTACTCTCACACATGAATTGGAATCCTCATAGAGTGACTCCAATGCACGTATAAGTTGGCTCCCCAAACCGAACTTAGACAACACCTTCCACAAATACTTTCTTACTACCCTATCATACGCCTTCTCCAAATCAATGAAGGTGCAATACACTTTTTGGTTTTTTGCCAAAAATTTATCTGTGATGCACCTTAAGGAGAAGACTTGATTCATACATCCCATTCCCTTCCTGAATCCTGCTTGTACATCCCAAATTTTTTCATCCGTTTCTTTCATCACCCTTTCGATCAGAACTTTCGCATACAATTTGCCGACAACACTGAGTAGGCTGATACCACGGTAGTTTTTTGCTTCTTGGCGTGACCCTTTCCCTTTATATAGAGGCACAATCACGGCTCTACACCAATCTTTTGGTACTTTGCCAAGTGCCCAACACTTCTGAAAAAGGAAGAACAGCTAGCTGTTCTAGGAATAATCAACACGGAGACGGCGATAGAGCTCGCGACTTATCACGTCATAGATTCTCATTGGGCGAAAAGTGGGCTTGTAATATTTGTCCTACTAATACTTAAATAATATATATTTTATTTCGCAAACTCCTTTTGATATCAAATCATTAAATCTGAGTACTTGGTATTCAATGACGTCACATTTTCGTGTTGATTATTTATGTATTCTATGATGTGACAAAGCGCAAACGTGTTAACACAAACACAACGCAGACAGATAATAATTAAAATTAATTATAGCAGCAAAACTTGGACGTAAAATTCATTTGGGGCTAGTTTGAACTTATTTAGTTAGTACATACATACATACATACATATACTCATACTCACGGCTATAAATCCCTAAAAGGGGTAGCCAGAGCTAAGGGATTTGAAATTCCTCAGCCACTTTTGGAAAGTTCAGTAGTGAAAAGATGGTATATATAGTATATATATATATATATATATATATATATGTTTAAGTAGCATATACATATGGCTTAGAACAAAACAAATAACATGCATTAGTTCCTATTGGGGTCCGTAATCGAAAAGAATAAAAGAGCATGGTATGAAAAGATTGATGTATCTACATACAGGTGAATATCGAGAAGTTTGCACCTTTTAAAAATATTTATTCGAATGCCAAACGCCAGAACACCTAAAAAGTGAAGCGGTTATTGTATGAAGCAGGAGTTGTAAGGATTACTTGTTACATTAATTGTTTTTAAAATTTGATAAATGATTATTCTTTACATGCCATTTCCACACAAAAAAATATAGTATAATCCCATGCTTCCACCATATTTAAGACTGTATATTCCAAAAAATGTTGTTACACCTATGGAAGTAATAATCCAGCAACTTTTGGAAATAGACTGGAGAAAAGATAGTTTAAGTAGGAATTATTGGTGATAGTCTTTCAGATATTGAGGCGGTCTGACGGCTCTCTACTGAACGAATTGTGAGGTCACGGACTGATAGCATTGAAAAATGATATTTTAAGTAAGATAAAAAAGTAATATTGAGACTGTTTGGGCACATAGTGAGAATGGATGGAATGGATGATAGAAAATTGGTAAAAGGGATCTATAGAGCTAAGGTGGAAGGTAATGTTAGTAGATGACGACCACGGAGGACATACTTGGACCAAATTGAGAGTGTGCTCAAAAAGGCAGGCGTCTAACGTATGAAGAATAAAAGAGCATGTTTGAAAAGATTGATGGATCTAAACGAAGCTAGAGGTTGTTTGCCAAGATCGTACGAAGATAGATCGGCGATCGATAGTTTCTGCTCACCACAATTGGAATTAATGGCGTGAGTATATGTTATGATCACATGTCTCGTATGCTGTTGCTATTACGATATGGCAGAGTGTTCTATAAGTTATGGAGGATAAAGGTACGATGTCTGACAAATCATGTCATCTCGGTGTCCTCATAACCTTGACCTGATGGGGGTCAGGTTGCATCTCCTCAGCAACTAACGGTAATATGGCTTCTTGGACTTATTGCATGCATTAGACAGTGAAATAAATCAGGACGTAAATTAATATCGTCAATTTACCATAATCATTCATTCATGATCCAAAACATATTATAATCTACCTGCTTCAGTTACGGCTATATGATTCTAAAAGAAGTAGATAAGGTTTTGGAATCAACAATTCATCACCCACTGTTAATATTCATGAAACGCAACTTAATTCCAATTTAGATTAAGTTATAATCTTAGTTTCCAGGACGAAACAGGAAAGCATTTAATATAAAGATTGACAAATTTACACTATAATAATAAATAATTTATTTCAGATAATCAAATCCATAATTAATCATACATACAATAGTTTCAACGCACAACATGTCAATAAGTGAACAAGAAATAACTCAATAAATAACAAAAAATATATATTCGAAAGTTTAACTATACAATACAATAACGCCCCGTCCCACAGTACAATCCTATTTCACTTTAGGTACTGCGCGTGTATAGGTTAATACTAACAAAATTCATCAAGTAAGAGCCCATCAAGTAAGAGCCGTGGTTCAATCCTTAATTAAACATATACACACCTTTATACATATATGCTTTGTAGTGTCGGCTTAGAATAGCACTACCCCATTTCTTCCGGTAGGTGTACGTAAGAGACGACTAACGGTATTGGGGCTTTTTAAGGGATTTTTGGGCGATGCGGTTGGAAACCCATCACCAACAACCTTCATTTTACCATCATTTCCCAAGCAACTTCCAAAAGTGGCTGAGGAATTTCTAATTCCTTAGCTCTGGCTACCCCTTCTAGGGATTTATAGCCGTGAGTATATGTATGTATGTATGTATACATATATACACCTCAAAAAATTAAATCTATGTATAGACTATCACAACCTATTCTATTCTGAGCCTTCATTTCTTTAAGTTTCATATATATAAATTTCGGAAAGTTTTATCTGATTTAAATTGATATTCAGTAGAATTATTGATGAATAATTTTAAATAAAATATTTTGTTTCAACTTATCCCACATTTTCCCTGGAGTGATAGTAATGAACTCAGCCGACCCGTGTTTAGACACGTTTCATATGGTTAACGACTTCTACATCAATAGAGTAACGACGACACTAACGAACACAATATTCACTTAGACAATATCTCTAAGTGTCGTAAGAGGCGAAGGGTATGGGGCTTTTTTAAGTGCTTTTGGGACATGCGGTAGGAGACCCATCAACAACGATACTTTATTGCTACCATCTTCTCCCCTATCAACTTCCAAATATAGCTCAGGAGTTTCTAGCTCTGTAGCTCTGGCTACCCCTTTTTGGGATTTATGGCTGTGAGTATATGTATGTATGTACATCCCTAGAATGACGAGTTAGACACTAACGAATACAATATTCTCTTAGGTAACATCTCTAAAATATTTATTTATGAAATTTTAAATTAATAAAGTTGTCATAAAATTGGATGAAAGCTATACTATAAATACGGAAATCAATAGACAAGGAAAATTACACAAATAAAACTCTAATTCAACTAAAAAATACTACATCAAAGGAGATGAAAAAATACGAGAACAACTTTCGCATTAAATTACTGAGCCCTTGGAATTGAAACCCGAAATAGCCTGAGCCAGTTAGCTAGCGGCCTTCCGACTGATCCATCTAATAGTAAAATCATGATTTTCTGATTCGGAAGCTTTTAGGGATTTAAAGCCATGAGTATATTGTATGTATGTAATATCATAAAGGGGTTATCATAATTTAAAAATCACTTTTTTTTAATAATCTCGGGATCTGCTTAAGAGTCTTTGAAAACTCTTTCACAATTTAATATATGTTGATTTATTTTCTGGTAAAATCAAAAAGATTTCCATCCAAGAGAAATTATTTTATTTATAAGTGAAGGAAGAAAGCACAGCTCGCCAAGTCACGTGGAGAGCGCGGTGGATTCGCCACGACGACCATTATGCATTTGATTTTAAATTTCACTTTGGACATTTCACTTTCCGATTTCATTTGTCACGTTTTTCTCTGCGTGATGGTCATCCCAACTGTAATGTTTTGGCGCGTTATTAATGGAGGTTGCATGTTATTTTCATATTTTACGTACAATTGAATAACTTACTATTGTGCTGCTTAGACTTAGACGAAAACTCAAAAAGAAATATAACTACTATATTTTTTATTTTTACTACATTTAATGTAAGAGAGACAAAAAGAGTTCCCTGATTTCCTATATCTAGACAAATTTTGATAACATTTCTGAATTAAGTCTAGTCTGATCGAATTTTAAAGTTTTTTTTAGTAAAATTAAAGTTTAATTTATCAATTTTAAAGTCATAAGCAAGCTTATAATAGTAATAAATAAAGAATAAATAAAGGAAAGAAAAATTTCGACACAGGCGGGAAAAAAGATATAAAAAATAAAAAAAGTTTCTTTCCTTTATTTATTCTTTATTTATTAGTATTAATCCCCACATGAAGTTTTCATGAACAAAAAGATTTAAATTAAGCTTATAATAGCTTACAACTTTAATATGATGTTAGCAAACTACACAGATATGTTTTCATATTTATAAGGTTTTCTTATCAGGAGGTTTTTTAGGACTTGCCATAAATATAAATTAGGTAAAAATTTACTTTTTTACATCTCAACAATCTTAACCCACTGAATCGTTTCATTTAAAAAGGTGAAGGCAGCATTTTCAAGTTAACGCTAATCTTTTTAAATGAAAAGTTTGAATAAATACGTTTTGAGCAACAATTCTAATACTTATGTGAGTTTAATTGCTCTGCTGACTTTTTGATTGAATTTATGATTGTTCATGGTGTTGAATTAAGATAAAGTTTATATTGCAATGTTATACTATTTTTTGCCAATTTTTGTTCATGAAAACCTCATGTGGGGATTATTACTAATAAATAAAGAATAAATAAAGGAAAGAAAAATTTTGACACAGGCGGGAATCGAACCCGCGACCTCGGGTATACGCCCCCGTCGCTCTGCCAATTGAGTTACCGTGTCAATGGCTGCCAGCGCGAAATTCCTCTATCCTTTATTTCTTTTACACGTTTAAGTAGTATTTGCGTTTCCTACCTCCGAATTTTACTAATTCGGAAGGCCACTTGTCTACCTTTTCAGATGGAATGCAAATGTTGAAAACGCCTAACTATCACATAATTTAAATCTTTTTGTTCATGAAAACTCATGTGGGGATTATCTATCTAATCATGGTTGTTAACGGTGAGGGAAAACATCGTGAGGAAACCCACATGGCTGAGTTGTACTTAGTCATGTGACAGTGTATTCGTACAAAACGGCGATAGGCCTGCCCCCTATCACGTGAGTACACTGTCCATGCAAAACGTGGGTACTCTGAACACCAGGTGACAAAGTCACGTGATGTTCAGAAGTATTAGTACCTCTGCCAACCCCTTCGGGGATATTCGGCGTGAACGTTTATGTTATGTTATGTTTGTCTATTGTTTGTCTAATCCAAGTACATAAAAATGTCCTCCAAGGAAATCGCCAAAAATGCTTTTGGGGTTAGTTTACTTAGATACTGTAATTGTGTTTTTATACAGTGATTCGCTAAATCTAGGGATTAAGTCAATATAATAAAATAAATAATTTAAATACACACTCTAAGAATATACAGTAGATGCTTCACGTGATTTTTCCAGTCACCCAATGTTCCGTTTCCATATAAAGTTTATTGAAATTTAAGCTGTAGTTTCAGGTGTTTCTATAAATTTTATTATGATCTAAGGTTATAGTTTTATATAACAGATATCACAAAATAGTACGTTAATACGTTGTGTAATCTGTCCTCGCTTGGCAATCCAATACAGCGCTAGAGGGTCATTTATTTCTTTTTGATCTGCCTGAAAAAATCTGAATTCTAAGGGCATTCCGAAAAATATCATTTTGCGCCCTAATAATATGAATAGTCTTAATTTAAGAACTGAATAATTAACTGTAATGTCCTTTAACTAAAATGAAGCTTTTAAAACATACGAGTATACCAATTGTCAAAGTACCTTTTAACTAGATGTATGAAAAGGTATCGAAAACGGAAATATTATTCTAATATTCATAGTGTATCGATATTTTGGTGACTTGAATGCTTCGCGGACGCAGTCGCTGGCGGAAGACTAATCTATATATAAATTAATTATACCAAAAAAGGACGACCACGTAGAGCCTTTTAGGATCCATGAATAACCCCTGCCGTTACACAGTGATAATGAATGGCGTGAGTTAAGTAAAGTAAGTAAAGTTTGATAAAACAGTATGTTAGACAATGAGTGAACGGCAATGACTTGTGTGTGTACAACCTGTCCGACATTAACATTTTGTTTGACAAAACATTAATATTTCTTTGAGCTGCGTAAAGCCAGAGAGTTATCAATAGATGTGATTCAATTATAAACATGTATTGAACGCATTCATCTGTTATTCACATGAAGTGAAAAACCACCTCCAGTTAATGAAAAGGCAAAATAAATTAGTGTCTTTTCGACTGACTTCGGCCGATTCGATTCTAGAATATCTTATAATATTATTATATTTTAGAATGGGTTTTCACAACTTGTACACAAGAATGGCGCTTTGTGACGCCAAACAATTACAGATGCAGGTGACTTCTTTCAACCTTCAGGGTTATTTATTTGGAGTACCTTACTTACTTACTTATACTCACGCCCATTATTCCCATTGGGGTAGGCAGAGACTATCGATCGCCACTTATTTGGAGTACCTGAGATAATAGCAAATTCGTTTGTAGGAAAATATAAAGCTTTATGTATGTTTTTGACTTTTAAGATACGGTATACATACTGAAGTTTATATCCCACTATGGTATGCAGAAAATTTTGATCGTCTTTTCTTAAGATATCGTGGCAAATCTGTTGCGCTTTATAGTGACGTGAAAGTAATTTCGCGAAAAAAAGCGTAAGCTCATACATGCTTTTTAGTTCTCCCTTCGGACGTCTGTCTTTTTTGTTTGACGTAAAACAAATATCGTGATTTTTGAAAGGCGATGAATATGAATTGCTTACAAAGTGACGATAGTAGTTCGGCCGTGAACTAGCGAGCGCGATGCTCCTACTCCAGTCGGACCGAGGGCGTCTGCGTGCCCGGTCACTGCCGCCGTCACGTGTGCCCCTACCCCCGGGATGTGCTCATACATCATTCATTAAACATTCTAAACTATTTGACTTGCTTATTACTATTCTTTACTGTATTGAGCTCGCAACGCAATACCGAAAGTAATGTATTCGTTTTCAGCGAAAACGTGGAAAGAAATTTAAAAACTGCATTGTAATTTTTGTCTAAGATCTTTTTACCTTTACAGCGAAGAGTTTTATCAAGTCCGTCAGAAGTCAGTAGCTGTTACTATTCCTTTTCTTCTTAGAATATGCCTTTTATAAAGTAAAAATAATATTGTTTAAATTTGTTTATACCATACCATTATAGAAAATCAATACAAAACATATCTTTTTTCTGCATAAAAAGTACAGATATATAAATATTTAGATTCACATAATATGTATTTATCACACCGTAAATAATAAGGACAAAGTTGACTTAAAATTCCAACTCTTTTATTTATTTATTTGGTTTGCCAACAGAGCATTTTACAATTTTTTAAAATCAAGATTTCTCATAATAACAAAAAAATCCTGAGGTATGCACCAATTATAGGCAGAACACATCATTCATTAGGCATGACATATAAGTTGTTTCTTTTTGGACTAGGACTGTTTGACTTGTGTGCTGACCCTTTAAGAAAAAAGAAGCTTTAAGTAAATTCCAGGATCAGGGAGACCATTCCAGTACTTGGATGTTGCAAACCTGAAACTGTCTCGAAACGCTGCAAACCGGTGCATAGGTAAAGGTCGCTGTAACTTTATACTGGTGGACCCTGCGCTGGTGCTACACTTTGGGACCCGTGCAGCTCGTTAAACAAATAGCTAGGAGAATCATATCTTATAATGCTGAATAGCATCGTTGCGACTTGTAGAAGCCACTAGCCTGCATTTTCAATAGTTTTGCGTCATTCAAGAATGGATTGACAAGGCATGTAAAGGCTACAGAAGCAAAAAAGAATGTTATAACTACTCGTAGGTGGGCATTATAGCTTCGCACGCCAAAATTTGCAGCGAAGTTGAACAAAATCATAGAGATAGCAGATTTATTTACAATTTTCCCGGAGACTTTCATGGGGAACTTCAAAGGGTGATCATGATCAATCCTTAATGGTATCGTTTATTCAAAAAATCTCTTTGTCATAACCTGGTCCTTGATGCCTTTGACCATCATGCAAAATTTGGTTGAGGTCGGAATACCGTTTGGGAGGAGTTAGGTTACATGCGAAACACAATAATGGAGCTTCGCACCCAATGAAGTAAATGTATTATGAACAAGAAGTAGAAGTATATTATAACTTAATATTAAGTTGACAATAAAAAACTTAGATTTATCCTTTTATTTTGAGAAAAATGAATATATTTTTTTTTTAACATTTTAGAAGAAATTAAAAATAATCTAATTATGTTAAGATTGCAGGGTCTAATCGGCGTAGCTAGCCGTGGGCTCAGGGTGGGGCAGCAGTTATATAGAATTCGTAATTTCTTATAGTTTTTTTTGGATTGATAAGTTACCTTACTAGGTCTGAGCTAGGGGGGTTAAGGACCTCACCCTGCCCCACCGTGGCTACGCCCATGAGTCTATGTTGAGCATTTGATGTTACAACAACTGCTACTGCTACAACTTTAACATTAATGGTGAAATATTGCAATATGTAATTTTTCAAATGAAATAATATTGTAAATAAGACGCATTTTTTTATAAAATGGTTTCAGTTACTAAAGCATTTCATTTGAAAATTTTAAGTGAAATGCGTTAAACCTAATTACTAACTAGTCTCATTCACTTGCCATACAAAATCTAAGTTAATTGGTATTCCAAAAAATATATATACATTATGGAGTTAGCACGAAAATTATCTTACTTTTTAATAAGGCAGTATAGATGGAAATATTTTACTTAAAATTTCTTAGACTTCTGCAAAAACATGTGACCAAAGCGAAATCTCTCGAATTTTTTGATAAAGATCATGCAAACTAATACAATTAATATCCATGAAGACACGTGTTATCAGAATAATTTATTAAGATAATAAAAACAATCGATACAGCTCGCAGTTGATTACCCGTAGATCAGGGTTGCAGTGCCGCCGATTTCAGCCGTTGCAGTTACAGCCATTTTGGAACTTTTGGCTGGCAAAAAAGAAATTGCAGTGAAAACGATGGGATAAGATCGCGTTTAAAAAATTAATTAATCGTATAATGTCAAAATGAGATTAGTACATATTATATCGTCATATCAATTACGATAACGAAACGATGAAAGATTTATTAAAGATTTAAGATTAAATGCCTTGTTGATGACCTATTTTTAATCAGAATTTAATTTTTAATATATATTCTTTAAATATACTTACCGCATTTTTTGTGGGTTTTTTGTATGGATTCTCTATCATTTATGTCAGGTGAATGAAAATATCGACAATCGGCATGTAAACTGCTAACTTTTAATATTATAATATTTTTTTGCCTAAGTTAAAAAATAATCTTAAAATAATCTTTAAAACTTAAATTAAAATAAAATTAAAATAAAGGAACGTCAAAATTTTAAACGAAATGAACTCAACCGTTTGCTTTGCTAATTGTTGAAAAGAAGTAACTAGTGACTCCTAATATTCTAGTTTTAGAATTCATATAATTTATGTATTACATAACATTTTGAAGAATTTCTAAACGATCGAACCAATGCTTATTTTACTTCAATCATAAGTCCATCAAAAGAATCAATCACATCACGTGGATGTACTTGTTCCCTTCCAGACAGTTATTTCAGGGAATAACGAGCGAAGACTCATATCTTTACGGCCAGGTTCAGGTGATGTAAGCGAAGGGTCTGTAGTTTATATTAAAAAACATGATTCGGGAACGCATTGACAACCCTATCGTAATACTCTCGAATGACACGGACGCATCTACAAACAACCCGAACATTGTCATTTGTAATACAATGACGAAAGTAATTGTCAGAAATAGAATTTACTTTTTCTACGTGCGAAATCGATCAGCATGAAATATGTATTACCAAGATCGGGCGTATGTTTAATAGAGTAGCATTGCGTGCATCAACCTCCAAGTGTAATGATTTTGTGACGTTTTTGTTCTGGAAGCACACGACCTCACATGAAGAAAGTTAAAAATACACGGCTATATTCCCAAATAAGGGTCGCCAGAACTTAGGAACTAATTAAAAATTTATAATAAAATTCTAAAAATCTTACATATACATACATATACTCACGGCTATAAATCCCTAGAAGGGGTAGCCAGAGCTAACGAATTAGAAATTCTTCAGCCACTTTTGGAAGTTGCGTGGGGAAAAGATGGTAAAATTAAGGTTGTTGGTGATGGGTCTCCAACCGCATCGCCCAAAAATCCCTTAAAAAGCCCCAATACCGTTAGTCGCCTCTTACGTACACCCACCGGAAGAAAAGGGGTAGTGCTATTCTAAGCCGACACTACACAGCAAACACGAACACCTAAAAATCTTGTTTATAATAAAAAGAACATAGTGTTGTGATGATCAGAGGCAACATTAGAAGGAAAGCATAAAATTTGGCTAAGTTAAGCCGATTCGATAGTTCGGACAATTCGTCCTGTCCTCTATTCATTTGGCCAAATAAAAGATATTAACAATAATTTGATATTATGAAGCAGTCTTTGTTTTGTATGAAATAGCGCTATTTGAATAAGTGACGAGGCAGACACACCGTACAAATATTGGCACCGGGATTTCCATTGTTTAAATTAGTATGTTTGACATAATTGTTTATATACCAAAAAAGTCAAATAGCAAATAATTATTTGAATCAGAAAAAAACATCTTTCTTCAAATGGCAATCAACCAGTATTAGATTTGCTAATTATGATTTATCACACGTTACTTGATTAATTCTTGTTCCGGAGGTCTTTTTGTCAGTGTCATAGCTGTTACTGATTGTTTAAATCTGTCCTTACAGATTTTTATACAAGATGTATATTATGGAATCGCACTAAAGCTTAGATTATTTTAGAGCAACTTAGCATAAAACAAATAAAATCATGGTAAAATATTATCTCACTATCTCCCTCTCTCGTCTTTAAAATAAGTAATTTATAATAATAATGAGTCATAAAAAACATTTCTTATTAAAGGATTACCTACACGTTAGGTTAACCATGTGATAAGGTTTGGGAGTAAAAAGTAGTTTTTTAGTCATTTTATTATGTTGTCTTATTTTTATTATTTCTGTCATTTATTTTCTCATATAAAATAATTGCATGTACTGTTCATTACGTTATCTTTTCACATTATATCATAATTATGTACAATGTTATAGATTTTAAATATTACTTTATTAAATTTATCAAAATCTCACAATGCAAATCATGCTGTGTACACAGTTAAGGTGCTTTTACTGAAAATTTATGTTTTTTGAAAAGCCATTATGTATATTAATGTAATTGTACTGTTTGTGTGCCTTAAGTTAAATAAATAAAAGAATAGATTAATAGTGACTGGTGGTGGGATACATCTAGCTCGAAGGTTGACACTTATTCGTTCGCATGTAGCAAAATTCTAAAACTTTATTCGTAATTTGTACAGACACATTCAAAAACTAAGTTAATTGTGGATTTCATTTCGGCTTAAATCTATATATATAAAATAAAGTCGTGTTAGTTACACTATTTATAACTCAAAAAAGGCTTACAAATGTGTAGGGAGGTAACTAAGTACTGGGAGAGAACAAAGCATGTCTATCATCACGCTAAGTATCGTAGGGATGAATAGTAACAATTATTTAACACCATCCGTGCGAGGCTGGGGCGGACCACTAGTATCAATATATAAGCAATGATATATCTAATCAAACTATTTATAACAATCACAGAAATGTAACATATGGGCTTATATACGTACGATTGAGTAAAGTTAGTTATAATTATTCACATATAATGCAAAGCCATAGAATTCACCATTCCCTTCACTTGATAGAACCTGTATCGAATATACGAGTCTCTTATTTTCCAACGAAACCCTTCATAGCGGATCCGACTCGTACTCGGTCATTTTTTTAACTTGTCTCGAAAGTAGCGGATTTTTTTTTCTAAGCCTCAGTTGGAATAAATTATATATCAGTAGCGTTTACTACAAACTGACCCTAAAATATGAAGCGCCGCCGCTCGCGTTTTCATGTTTGCACAAAAACTAAGATGTTATGAAATCAAATTTATGTTTGTGTAAAAACGAGGGATTTCCCATTATTTGCCGTTAATGTCATATGTTTATCAATTGACGAATTAACCCACCATTACTTACTGATAATGATAAAATAAGAAATATATTTTTTGTGTGAGAGTTTGTTTATAGTGATAAAACAAATATGTTGTAACTTACTCGGTTTTTTTTCGGCGACCTTTCCTTTGAAAATATTCTTTTTCCATTCTTGAACTGCAAAAAAAGGAAATTGAATTGTACTTCGATATTTTAAAATAAATACTACAAACACATAACATACATAACATAAACGTTCACGCCGTTCATTCTCGAAGGGGTTGGCAGAGGTACCAATACTCCTGAACTCACATGGCAAGCGCCATCTAGTTTCCAGAGAAGGTACCCACGTTTTGCTTAGACAGTGTACTCACGTGATAGGGGGCAGGCCTATCGCCGTTTTGTACGAATACACTGTCACATGACTAAGTACAACTCAGCCATGTGGGTTTCCTCACGATGTTTTCCCTCACCGTTAGCAACCATGATAAATTAACCACACATATGACTTTAGAAAAGACAAATTGGTGTAGGCCCGTCCCAGGATTGGAACTCACGCCCTTCTGTTTTTCGGGCGGGTGTTCTACCCACTGGACTATCATGTCGCTACTACAAACACAAGCGTGTATATTTATTAATTTATAATAAAGTTGCTTTTTAAAGGAAAGCTTTAATCATCTGTATTACGAACAAGTGATATATAATAAGATTAGCCAGAGTCCCCAAATGTTGAATAGATAAATTAATATTTTTACGTATATTTTTAAGTAACTATTGCAGCTCACAAAACTCACTTTTTATTATACTAATACAACAAGAGTTTTTGATAGCTTTGGAATATTATACAGGACTAGTGATTACGAAATATTATGTGTGACAAAACCTACATTAATATCTGAATTAGTACTTTACTTATTAATTTCACACACTCAAAATTATGGTTCTCGGAAGACTCAATGCCTTACCAAATGGAAAATTATGAAAAATAAGTCCCTTACAAAATAAAACTTGAGTTTCAGAAAGTTCAGAATAAGTTATGATATTTGAATGACTGCCAACACCTTTCACTGATTTCCTACTTAAAGGGTAAGAGTTATCTCATCACTGTGGGTCGGTTCGTAGTAGCCCTTAGCATTGGTCCGGAATCCAACTCGACTAAAATTATAGCAATAATTTGTAAAAGAGACCTCACAACTACACCTTTGTAATAAACCACCAAAAAATTAAAAAACTATTTTTATTACTCTGTACTAGGTTTTTGCCCGCGAGAACGTCCGCGTAAACTTCATTTTTTTTTATTCAGCTTACATCAGGTATATTTCCCCGGGTATTTTAAGAGGCTCACTAACTCCAGATAAGACTCATCATCAACCTTTATTTTACAATCCCATCCCTCTCAACTCAAAAAAATTGCTGATGAGAAATTCATCAACAACAGAAGGGCAAGCACGAGCGCTATTTTATCGACACGATAACGCACAGTGATTCGCGTAGAACAAGCTAGATGGACAAAATTATTTTTCGACTCGAATGGCTCTATATGTGCTTAATCATACGTATTCTGTACTTTTTTTAAAATTTCATGACTTAAGGTAAATGGGAGGGGGGTAGTGTAAATAAAAATACAAAAAATTAAAAAAAATATATTTATATATTAAAATAAATGCAAAAATCATGATTTCTTCCACATTAAACATTTTTCTAAACTTAAAACTAATATGAAAAACAAATGTTTACAAGTCAGTTACTTAAAAAATAATATTCTATATATGTTACAATCATTCCCTATCACTATCATCATCTGAAGAATCCGACTCTATGTAATCATTTTCATTACGAGGGATATTTACATAAGGTCGCGAAATGGGCGAATGAATTTTGTGGAAGCACACCTATTATATCTTCTTCCTGTGTTTTTACTAATCTCTCAGCAGTTTTGTCTTAAATCGATTGTAGCTTAATTTCTGCGCGTGTTTCCGTTACAGAAATGTGCTCCGAAGGGGGATAACAGGATAAAAAACACTTACGTATACTATAGTATGATGGTAACACTTTATGTCCCGCCTTCATTTCCCACTTCCTCTTAGCTTTGTACGTGTGACTTGTACACTTAGCGTCCATATAATAGGCACACGCTTCAATATCGGTGAGAAGTCTTCCATTAGGGCAGGCTACATTTTGCTCAACACTTGTTCCATCACTCGCTCGTTTTATAGCTTGGGCAACGTTCCGCTTGCCTTCCGATCTACTAGCTACTTCTGCAGCAATTGCCAACTCTTTTGCACTCCATTCAGAAACGATGCCGTCCACACGTAGTTTTTTTGTTTTATATGATGACTCCTCAAAGCTCTTTTGAGGTCTTCCCGGTCGCTGAGCACCCTCAGTAGAAGTGGTGGCAACTGGAGGGTTAACAGACACCTTGAAATGAAAGTCTTTGCCTTCCAGCCATGTTTTATGCATAGAGAGAAACCTTTCCCTAATGCGACTAGCACTATTCCATTTCTGGGCTATTTTCATGCTACTAGCAGCGATGCTCTTGGTGATTTCACGCAAGGATACTTCGGTTATATTTGAGAGATCAAATTTAACCGAAAAAAAATCGAAAATGCGTGAATTTCTGTTTTCTTTATCGTGTTTTATCCACTCTTCGAAAAATTCAATTTTCGAAACACTAAGCACTTGCTCTGTAAAAAAAATAAAAAAAAAATGTTAGAGCAAAAAAGGAGCATGGAAAGTGATGTTTAATATTAAGTTTAGGCTTAGATCTACGACATATATAAAATCTAACCCGGAGACATGTGGAGACAAAAAGTTGCAGTCTATAAAACATTTAAAAAATATATTTTTCTTTGTGTTTTTCCTACTATCTTTTAGACCGTAAAATTTTATTGGATTTAGTTACCTAGGAGTAAGATTTCTATAAAAATATAATGTTCTTACCTGTACTAATAGGATCCATAGCACAAAACACTGATTCGTTTACTGCACAAGTCATGAGGTGTTGTCGAATATGTGGCAAAATTGCAACTGAGACGATTACAAATTAGTAATAATCGTCATTACTTACCCTTTAACACCTCATTAGCAAGCCATAACGGGACTTTGCACAATCAATTTTTGGAAATGAGATAATAGGGTTGTTCTTGACAACATAAAACGATCAATTCCAGGAAATTGGACAATGACTTTTGTCCACCTAGCTTGTTCTACGCGAATCACTGTGTAACGGTTGGAACGAGATGGCAGTATACGATACTAAGTAAGTGCGTAAGAGACGGTTGCTTTATCCCACGCGATACCTAGTTTAAACACGGCTCGTGCTTGTCCTTCTAAAACTCTGAAGCTCTGGCTACTTTTTTTGGGATTTAAAGCCATGGTTGCCAAAGCTAAATATATCCATAAGACCTTACTTGAATTCGTTTGGGAACGAAAATTTGTCATATACTTTTAAAAGAAGAGTGGCTAAAGAAGTGATAGAGGTGTTCAAAACCGACACCGCTTATCAATTTAATTTGTAAAACATATATGCTTTAATTTTAAAACCCGTAACCCCATCATTAAAATTAACAACTTGGCCTCTGAAATCATGAGGTCGAAAATTTTTACCACAATGTTTAAATTTCTAAGTAACATATAAACTTCACACCCCTATTTCAATTCCTTAGGGGATTCATTTAAAAAAGTACTTTTAATGTGCTCATAAAAATATAAAATAAACTACTGTACCAAATATCAAGTTTCCAGATAAAGAAATGAGAAAATCTCCACACTTACATTCATCCCTTATTTAAAACACTTATGGGGATGAACGTCTAAATTTGTTTTAGGTGGTCATGAAAGTCACAACCATTGTACTAAGTTTTAAGTTTCTAGATACAGAAGTAAGATGATTTCCATGCTATTTTTCATCCCCTATTTTAACCCCTATTAAATTTATTAGTATAAATTTTTTTTTTCATGATCATAAGAATCATAAAAATCATCGCACTAAGATTCTAGATACAGGAATGAGAAAATCTCCGTACTAACTTTCATCCCCTATTTCAACCCCAAAGTGGATGAATTATAAAAATATATATTTTTACGTTATCATAAGAATCATAAACAAATTATTCTACTAAGTTTTATGTTTCTAGACATGGAAATTAGAAAATCTCCATACTAACTTTCATCTCAATTTCCAACTAAAATATAGTCTTATGTGCTTTCTAAAGTTGCAGTCTATCTTTCGTCTATCAAGCGTAACAGACCGACGGCCAGACAGAGTTACTATCGAATTTATAAAATACATACATACATACACTCACGCCGTTAGTTTCCATTGGCGTAGGCAGAGACAATCGGCACTTTGAACGATCCTGGCAAACCTCTCTAGCTTCGTTCACATCCATCAACCTTTGAAGATCATCATCCTCTGTCCTCTCCTCAGAGGTCCTCTGAGGTCGTCCTCTACTAACATTACCTTCCACATTGGCTTTCGAGATCTCTTTCACCGATTGACTATCATCCATCCTCTCTTATCATCATCATCATTTACAATATGGATGTAGGTATAAAACATAGCACAAAGTAAGATTTAACAAGATTTTTAATCTGTTTCTCCATTATTATACTAATTTATGCTTCCGACAATACGTTACTATACGAAACGTCCGGAGCGCGTAAAACACTAATAAGAGTGTAAGTTACGAACGGCCAATTACAGTAAACTCTTCCTTAGTAAATTAAACCTTATAATTTTCGCAGGCCGAAATGCTGTGACTCGAGTTACAATTCGATGATAGTAGAAGTTTACATACATATATATTCTCATGGATATTAATCCCAAAAAGGGGTAGCCATGTCTTCAGAATTAGAAATTCGTCAGCTACATTTTAAAAGTCGAGTTGGGAAAAGATCGGGGAGAAAGGGTTGTTGGTAATGGGACTCCAACCGCATCGCCCAAAAGTTACTAAAAAGTCCCAATAACCTAAGTCGCGTCTTACTAACACAGACACGAAAAAAAATGGTGTAGTGATATTCTAAACCAACACTATACAGCGTACTGTAGAGATTTGGAATAATCAAATGAATTTTATGAAAGCTTAAGCTTACCGCACACCGGAAGCAGCTGAATACAGATCTGCTAGCTGTAACACTCACACTTTGCTCACTTCTGGAACTGTTGCTGAACTGCGAACAATTTTTTCCCTCAGTTATGCAAAGCAAAACCTTTTGTGGCATACTTTGTGTAATATAGCATAAACCCATAAAGATTTTTAATAAGTTTGATTGATGGACACTGTGAGGAACCAATTAACTGGACCAATTGTCGAATTTACATGCTTTATTCGATTGTGTTCTATTATTTTTTTTATATTATAAGGTTGGCTTGCCTCACACACGATACTGGGCTCACAAATAAAACTATGTTTGTGGTAGCACCCTCGATAAGGGTAAAAAAGGGTGTTTATGTCCTATTTTTAGGTCCACACTATCATACTTACTTACTTACTTCACGATCACAGCTATTACTCTATAAAAGGGCCAGTGAAATGTAGCCATACTATTTATTACAGTTTATTTAGATGTTGAGTGGAGAAAATATTGTATAAAAATCGCCCCACAATTAAGTAAAAAGTCCCAATGTGTGAATAGCCGACACAAAAGCTTTTGATAATTATTTTTTTTCAATATCTTGTCTGCTGAAGCTTATTTGCCACACTTGTTACCCTGAGACGGTGTACTCGCGTATAGAGCTTATCGTTTCGCCATCGCCACCGCTTTTTCATCATTATAACCTTGAGTCTCCACATCTCCATACATAACATAACATAACATATACTCACGGCTATAAATCCCATGAAGGGGTAGCCAGAGCTAGGGAATTAAAAATTCCTTAACCACTTTTGGAAGTTGCGTGGGGAAAAGATGGTGAAATAAAGGTTTTTGGTGATGGGTCTCCAACCGCATCGCCCAAAAATCCCCTAAAAGCCCCAATACCGTTAGTTGCCTCTTACGTACACCCACCGGAAGAAATGGGGTAGTGCTATTCTAAGCCGGCACTACACAGCAAACATCTCCATACATATTCTTATATTATTCTCTAACTCAAACTCTACGTTCACACTATGTAAGCCCAAGGGATAGCAGAAGAACTACTATTTATTAAACCATTTTACTTAGATATAAGTCATATACTTCACTCAGCCCTATTGATTTTCGATATTAATGAGATATAATGTTAAAGAAAAAATATATTTATCTATTGTCAATTTAACCACATACTTTGACAACAAATACAAGTTTTCACTGAATTCATGTTTTTGAATACATAATGAAAAAATTTAAAAATAGCATTACGTAGGTAGTCCTTCAGCACATCAAAAACATGTGCATATATTTTATACTTCTCCGTCTGCATATTTTTAATTTTCACTTATAGATCTAGATACTCTTCAACGATTGTTATGATAATTTACGAGTTGCTTAAACTCAAAATATATTGAAACAATAGCGTATTCAACAAATGCTAATCATACAATTACAAACATACTCACGATTCTGGAGTTTGTTTTGATCAGATGCAGTAATTACGTCAAGCGCCAGCGGATAACCGGCTCGGAACTTGCATTCATACATCAACTACTAATACGTAACCGTATGAATTCAAAATTTAGAAAATATTTGAGTTGTAACATGCACACTACACAATACGAAGACGTCACCGAACGATCGACGGATCGGCCTTGACTAAACAAACAATGGAAGCTACTTAAAGTCTATGATGATACTCTCTGAAGTCAATAAATACGTTTACAAAACTTAAGCAGAAAGATTAAGGACATCAATTAATTTAATGTACAATTAGCATAGTAAATCGTAAAAAGGATTGGAAAACCAGTTGTAGCGAAGCATAAATTATAAACATCGAAAGATCAATGATCGATTAGCTATCCCTGGTAATGGAAGATCTAAAACTTGGTTGAAATACTTACATTCACTTGGTGGCTGCTGCTGTACAGTGCGGAATACTTCTCCGGAGGGAAGCTAAACAGGGTTTCGCTCGCCATGATTCAGTCCAAGTCCACTACGAAACGGCTCACTAGTACATAATAATCGCTAACTCCGACACTGGTGTACACTAACTGATCGCGTACCAACATCGGTTTCCGCACCACGCCTGTCTATATCGATACATAAGTACAGTCCACGCGTTATCACCATCGATGCTTTGAATAAACACTATTTTATTTATTTAACTGTGCGCTGCAAAAATTCAAGTTCAAACACTGTAGTGTGACTATCCTGTGGGTAGATACAGAATAGAATACGTTTGAAAATATTGTATTTCACTCACGATGTGTAATTGAAGCAGAACAATGTGTGATTAGTTTGTAGGCCAAGTTGAGCAACCACGATAACGCAGCCTGTGTTCAATTTCCCCATGTCAAATCAATTTTTATTTTTTTATGTTGATATACATGGATATTTTAGTCATGAAGAAATCAAACCATAGATTAAATTGCATAAGAATAATTTAAAATTAAACTAGCATTCTTCACGACGTACATCGCTGAAAGGGTATCAAATGCTCAGTCAATTCACAACTTCAGACAAAAACTACGCAAATGGCTGTTATTATCGCAGTTCAATGAATTTACTGTTCCCTATGGTTGTGCTTCCAATACCGAATGAGTTTTTTTTTCCTTTTTCTTCTTTTTTTCTTATATGTATATATACTATATCTATTATGTATATTATATGTGCAATTAACTATATATGTAATAACTATATATGTGCACCTGTGAGTAAGTATTCATTTGCACGCAAAAGAGTATTATTTGTTTTTATTTTTGTTTTGAACATACGTCATATTTATAATTTTCATATGTAGATATTTATAATAGTTTACAAATGTCATCTTTTAATGTATAAGGCGCATGTACCCAAAAATACCCACATATTGTACATTATTTGTGCATAAAAACTTGTATATATTTGAAATGGAACCAGAAAATGGTCGCCCTGTTAGAAAAAACACAAAAACTAATTTAACATTATATCCTAAACGAAACTTGGAACTGTATAGGAAAAATGCTTATTTTATGGCAATAATATTTTACAATAAACTATCAAATGGACTAAGAGAAATGACTTTAATCGAATTCAAACGGACATTGCATAGATATTTGTTGGATAATTGTTTTTACTCTGTAAAAGATTTCTTAGAAAAAAAAATGCAGTATTTAGTATTTTTGACATTTCTGTATTATTATAAAAAAATATGACATTTCTTTATTATTATAATTTTTTTGACATCTATAATTATTAAAATTTTGACTTTGACACTTTTAGTAGGTTATTGGTGACATTGTATTATTATTATTACCTAAGTTTGTTTTTTGTAATTAATAAAATATGTTAATTGCCATAACTTTATATTTTATTGAAGAAAATTGACTTGTTTATTGTATTGGTTCCAGTAGTTTATACAGCGACCATACATATACAGCGGTTGTGTTGTCGCTGAGTTTATAGGTTTTTGTTGACATTATTTCTTTAGTTCGCATGATTTATATAAGATTAATAATGATAAATATTCGAACGCCCATTTAAGGCAGATTATGGATTGCGCACTTGTAAATACCTGAAGACCTTTACGCCTATAATCGTCGAATAAATGCTTCATTTCATTTCATTTCATTTCATTAGCTATTGGATAAGAATATGCATATTTGTACGTGTGTACTTAGATAAAAATAAAAGAAGAAGATGCGCCAACCTCTGCCCGCGCGTGGTCCTACTAAACTGAGTACAATGTACTTGGTTTGCTTCAGTCGAGTTTAGTCCGCTACGATTCTTCAAGTCGACGAGCTAACATAATCTTTGACATCGAAATTAAAATTTTCATACAATTCGCGCTTAAAATGCCTGGCTGTGCCTTTATTCAGTGCACAAATCATTCAAGGCGTAAAAACAAATCACAGGGAATCACGTTTCATGCGTAAATACACCAAAAATATATTTACAAGCAAAATATTATTAATTTCGTCCATTTTATCCTTGAAATCTGACATGTTTAAGTGACAGAGACAGACTATACGAGCCTATCGCTCTATCTTTATCTTTGCGTCATGTCGTGTGTGTTCGTATCAGTTCGTATGGATTTAGTGCGGTTTTGTGATAAACCGATAAGGCCCATATTTAGTTGACAATTTGTACGCTCACGCCGCATCTTCTTCTTTTATTTTTATCTAAGCGTGTGTATGATATTTTGTGTGTTTATTTCTAAGTTAGTTTTTTAAGTTTTATTTAGTTATAAGTATTGGTTAGAGCTGAAAACCGGAGCTATCCGCTTTAAGTGGTAAGACCGAGCTCGTACCATTTTGTCTTTTTTTTATTGTTATTTGTTCTTCTTTTTTAACTTCTGTTCACTGTATTATTATATTATATAGAATTTTTTTGTATGTGTAAGAACCCAAATAAAATCTTTATATTTATTTATTTTATTTTTATTTATCAGATGCTTAATGGCTCCTGAACATCATCAGTATTTTTTCTCACCTCTAAAGGTTTAAGGCTTGCACTTTTAAATGTGTATTAAAGCTTTGGTAGTGCATGTTAAGGCTTTCCTTAATATTTAAGATCTTAAATATGAATGCTTTGTACATTTCGAGGCACTGAACATATAATGCATTAGGCTGAAACTTTAGAGTCTCGAAATCCTTCGAGGCTTTATGAGCATTATTTTCTTCTCACCATCATCGACCATTAACCAACAATAACATCAGAAAGAAAAAGCTGTGTGTATGAAATAAATCGCACAATAAATCTACTATTTTTAAAGCATTATACAAAGAATGCAAATTTGCCGTGTAGTGCCGGCTTAGAATGTCGCTACCCCTTTCCACCCACGGGTCTCGTAAGAGGCGACTAAGGGTATTGGGGCTTTTTATTGGACTTTTGGGCGATGCGGTTGGAGACCCATCACCAAAAACCTTTATTTTTACCATCTTTTCCCCACTCAACTTCCAAAAGTGGCTGAGGAATTTATAATTCCTTAGCTCTGGCTACCCCTTCTAGGGAAATATAGCCGTGAGCATATGTATGTATGCAAATATGCCCTTGAATTAATATTGTACGTCAGAGAAATATGCAATTGTAGCGAAGAATTGTACAAATATCAATCGAAAATATAATATCTGAAGAGCAAAAGCAACAGAAAACATTGAAATAGTTTTATAAACAAACAAACAACATATTTTTATCAACTTCGCATACCAAGGTATTTAAGCCTTTGACGAACCGATAAATTTAAATACTTACACAAGATTTGCTTTTGAATAGTTAATTGTATGAGGATAAGATGAGCCAATTTGTCAAGAACAGCCTCATAATACCTCCGTAGGTTAATGAACGTTTAGCCTTGATTACCAACCAATAGGGTTCAGTAAGCGGCGTAATATTTTCTTGTCCAGAATTTAAAGGAGTCTCCAAACAATGTCTTTGATTTGGTTCGCTGGTTTATCATATACGTGGGGAGGCTACTACTTTGTGATTGTCATCTTATTCCTCTGGAACGGCTCGACAAATTTCAACCAAATTTGGCACAGTAGTGATCAAGTGGACATTGCTATGTACCGCATGTCGTGATCGAACCTACCATTGAGGAATAATCACTGAAAAACTATTATCCTATTGAAGTCAATAAACAATAGTAAACGGTTTCTTATTTAGAGCGCGGCTTAAAGCTTAAGCCCGACTGCACAGATATACATACGTACATACATATACTCACGGCTATATTTCCCTAGAAGGGGTAGCCAGAGCTAAGGAATTATAAATTCCTCAGCCCATTTTTGGAAGTTGAGTGGGGAAAAGATGGTAAAAATAAAGGTTTTTTAGTGATGGGTCTCCAACCGCATCGCCCAAAAATCCAATAAAAAGCCCCAATACCCTTAGTCGCCTCTTACGACACCCGTGGGTAGAAAGGGGTAGCGACATTCTGAGCCGGCACTACACGGCAAATAATTTGCATTTAAGTCCTAGAAAATGCATAAATCAAAACTTACGGCGCAGAGACGTGCCTTATTACAATTAGTAGAAGCGTCAAAGGCCATTGGAGTTAGTTAGGAGTTTCACTACTTGATCTAATTTGCAACAAGGAGATTCGTTGGAGGCGGGATTAATTTCAGGTAGCATAACCCAACCCTTCCTGTGGCTGATCAGGGGGCGATTTAGGTTACTGAAATGACGTTTCATCAATAGCCAGGTGTGTGTATGTATGCAAAAACCACCTCTTAGCATCCATCAGTTTTATTTTTATATTTATGAAGAAACCATATAACATATAATTAAATATTTTTGCCCATAAACATTAAAATGTTCTAAAAATTGTTTAGTGTAGATCACAACAAAGAACATAACACAATACAATGTACGTTTTTAAACGTTCGTAAGTATGTAGGTGTCATTTACCTTATTTATTACATAAGCATTAGTGAGTAGATGTTAGACTGTGACGGGCTTACAAGAATAATTACCATCTTATAATTACTCGTGCAGATTCCATAAGTCCACGCGCTACTGAACAATCTACTTAAAAACGGAACAAATAATAACTGTGTCATTATTTGTATAAATACTTATCGTGTGAATACGAAGACTATTTATGGATGCTAACTTGTAAAGAATAGCACTAAGGATGTTATGCAAGGAGACTTGAATAAAACACGATCAAAGTGCACGTACAAATAATTTATTTCCATTTCATATACATCTATTTGTAAAGAGCATAAGATTTAAAAATACAAATTCAATAGATGTCTGAAAATCTAAATAAAGGCACTTTCAAGTCTATGCCATAAGTGGTTGAAGTATCCTAATGTTATATTTTATAGTACAAAAATAATTCATTCAGTGACATTGCAACTAGGGGTAATATTAAGTATACTAATTAAACATAGTAGTAAGTAAAGTTAAATAATAAAAACATTTGCCGTTTTTCATTTATCATTAAAACCTAAAGAAATTTCTATTTTTGGTTTTTTATTTTTAATCTATTCAGTCAAACGCATTGCGTAAAATTATTCGACACAAAACAAAACTACCTACAATTCTAGTAATACTGAGCATTAACACGTTAGTAACATTGAACACATCAAGTGGTCTGCAAGACGTTGTTGGTGTAGGTTAGCAGCTGCAGCGCTCGATCCACGTTGGCGTCGCGCGGCAAGCGGTGCAGGCGTTCTAGCGCTGTTAGCACTGCAGCGGTCACGCCGGCCGATCGCAGCGCTAACTTCGCCTGCAGTAACAAAAAACACATATTATATATCTTATCTGTTCTAATATTTAATGCTGAGTAGTCTGCTTAAAAGCTCTTGTATGAGAACAATTTCGCACTAGAAGCCATTGACACTATAGCTCAATTGGCAGTGCGACGAGGGCGTATACCTGGAGTTCGTGGGTTCAATACCCACTGGTGTAAAATTATCTCAGTTTCATTTTTTTATACAAAGCTTTTGTGTTAATCCCTTCATGTTTAATGTGGTTATAAGCCATATGACGTGATCTTTTTGTCACATCCTTTAATAATTAAGTAGTCCACCTCTTTGTATACTTTTTTATTGAATTTGGAAAGACTGTGTCATCAACTAATATTTCAATTTGTGTAATAAAACTTTGTATGATTACTGTGTCTATTATTTACTTAAACAAATGTTTTGGCAGTTTGTAGTGAGCATAATACATACATAACATATACCATACATCAATCTACAACAAAATATAATAAGTCAAACAGTAAGAAAACATTATATATTTCTTAAACAGATTTGATAAACTGTAATTGAATTCCGGTTTTATTACGCTAATAAAACCGGCTTTAATTAATTATAAGAAGTGTTTTATTGCAAGCAAATTATTTTGATACAGAGTAACTAAAAATCCATCTGTCTTTTTGAACGATATTTCATTTGAGTTTAACCTGTTTTTTTAAACGTAAAATATCAATCAAACTACATAAAAAACGATAAACATAAGAACTTTTCGCAAAAGACGTTATATAAAATAAAGAATGTCGGTTAGTGTCCAGGGTTTCCCCTACAACGATTTTGTATCGTGTAAGGAAATAAATAACACATGATAATATTGTGGCTGTTTTGTATCAGTTTGAAATATCACTAACCCATTTCTTCTTGTGGATATTGTGAGAGGCTAATTTAGGAATTGGCGTTTTTCTAAGAGATTACTGGGCGATGTGGTTAGAGACTCTATTACATACATACATACATACATATACTCACGGCTATAAATCCCTAAAAGGGGTAGCCAGAGCTGAGAAATTAGAAATTCCTCAGCCACTTTTGGAAGTTGAGTGGGAAATAGATGGTAGAATAAAGGTTGTTGGTGATGGGTCTCCAACCGCATCGCCCAAAAATCCCTTAAAAAGCCCCAATACCGTTACTCGCCTCTTACGTACACCCACCGGAAGAAATGGGGTAGTGCAATTCTAAGCCAAGTGTCGGCACAGCACAGCGATACTATACATACTATTACATATTTTTTCCATTTGTCCCTTAATAACTTTTTATCCCCTAATCTAACTAATTCTTTTAGGGATTTATAGCCGTGAGTATTTGTATCTACATTTTTACATTAATTAGTAAGTAGCACCACTAAATCGCCGGAGGTTGTTTTTATATATACTAACTTAACTTACCATACCAATAGCAAGCGTACCAATAGCATTGTTTTAAAAAAATACCTGTTACAAATCATTTACAAAAACAGTATCAAAACCATATTTTAATTTTTTATGTGTTATTTTGACATTTGCTTATTTTTTTATTTTTACTTAATAGATTTATCACCTTATATTCATGCCATTAATTAATTTAATAGATTAACTGTCGTAATAAAACCAGAGGAGATTTTTTATGAGGCTTAAATTTCATTCAAATTAGACAACTAATAAACGAGAACCAAAAATTGTATTGAATAAAATTGTTTCATACATATACTCACGGCTATAAATATCTAAAAGGAGTAGCCAGAGCTAAGGAATTAGAAATTCCTCAGCCACTTTTGGAAAGTTGAGTGGGGAAGAGATGGTAAAATAAAGGTTGTCGGTGATGGGTCCCGAACCGCATCGCCCAAAAATCCTTGAATAGCCCCAATACCGGTCTTCGCCTCTTACGTACACCCACCGGAAGAAATGGGGTAGTGCTATTCTAAGCCGTCACTACACAGCTTAAAATAACCTTTGAAATAAATTCATTTTAAGATTTTTCCGCAAAACAGACGCATGGTGTTTTCTGATATTGTGTTTAAGCCTTAATACTTAGCTGTTGCTTAAACTTGATTGTTGTTATAAAATGTACGTTTTGATGAGATCAAAATAGGTTATATATAAATAAAAGGTATTATGAAATGGTAGCTATATATTAATTATTACCACGTATAAATCAAAAGACTGTTAAAACATTACTCGCTCAGATGATTTATTGTAAAATAACAACGGCGTTTCGGTTTAATCGGATTCTTCAAGAATGGCACGATTTTTAAACCATAATAACTTGGAGTTAATTATAGCAATTAATTAAGTATCACCGTATGTTTAGACATCACAATAAAAGTAGGCCCAAAACAACTATGACTGATTATTCGTGAAGTTAATTTTATGTCCTCAATGCATAGTAAACTTGTTGAAAAAAGATAGTATCAAAGTTTAAGACAAATGTGATTAAAAGGCCTACCACACGCACATGCTTGACCACAGTTTTGCTTGCGCTTGTGCACTGAACACTGAGTGTGTAGTTGATAAAACTGTTGCATGCATTTACATGCGCAAGCTCTGAACCTTGGCTTGATGATTTTATGACATGTTTGAAATTCATGATGCTCAGTTATACTTCTACAAACTTGTTTGCGCGTGTGGTTGGGCATTCGGTGTTCTAGCCACCCAACTTCATTAGAGTAGAGCTGAGTGGAGTTTTGTGCACGATCGCCAAATTATCGATTTTACGTGCATACGGTATACAATTTATTATTCTAATCTCATCATATCTATCATCATCAATATAATGATTATTCTAACAGAAATATAAAAGAACTGCGCATACAAAAAAAATACAAATAAATTAAAATGTTGTTTTATGGTGAAGTGTTGATATATAAATTTTGCTTTTCTTACTAGCAAACACTTGAAAAATAATAGCAGAAGCAATAATTCTTCATTGGGATCCATTGTGTTCACATCGACGATATCGACAAGAATGTGGCTTGTGCAAACTAGTTTGTGCCATGTGGTAGCCTCGTAAGTCTTTCCGGGCGATTTGCATGCGCAAGCAAAACTGTGATCATTGATCAAGCATGATATTATCATGTCTAAAAATTACACTTTGGTTTTTACAAATGGAAACCTCAAAAGTCTAAACATCGCATCCCAACCCATGTAAAATATAAAGGGTGGCCAATATAGAACAGTGAGAATGAATAAAATGAAACTAAAAGATAGGAAACATGGCATACATTTTAGTAACAAGATCAACTTCCATGAAAACACTTTAAAAATATTAAAATTGTAAAATATGCAACCGATGCCCTTTGTTCATTTTAAACATCATGTCTCATAGTAAAATAATGATGAATAGGATATAATATTAGGATAGATATAACATAATACCTAATATAACCATTGTAAATACCTAGTACTTTTAGTTTTTAATTTGTCAATATTGTAGTTTTAAGTTAAGTTTTATACCTCTTTGGTCGATTACCAGAACTATAAAAAAAGTAGTTTATAGATAGTTATGTAAATCTCAATCATACTTTGTAATTGTTGTGTACGGCAGTCATTGGAAACCAGTCTTGATATGAGATTTTGAAATTCATTGTGTTATATATATGTATAACACTATTTGCTGTTACTGTACCTTATTGAAATAAATAAATTAATATGCGTGTAATGAAAGCAGAGTTAATGCAGTGGAAATGAGATCCCTCAGAAGTATATGTAATGTAAGGCTGTGTGATAGAGTAAGAAATAGTGTGATCCGTGAACGAGTAAGTTTGAAAGATGACGCAGTATGCAAGATAGAAAAAGGAATGTTGAGGTGGTTTGGGCACTAAGAGAGGATGGATGAAAATAAAGTAGCGAAAGAGATATACAGGGTGTAATTGTAACGACTGTTTTCAATGAAAAGTATGATTACTTATCACGTATAGAGGCAGAATTCGTTGAAAAAAAACACACTTATTTTTTTTTAAATTTTGTTTAAATTTGCACTAAGAAAGTAGTACTATTGACACCAACACGCTCAATGTGTGCGTGAAACGCGATGACAAGGCGGGCAACTCAGCTGACAGCTGCGACCCGCCGTGACCCTTAACCGGCGGCCAAATCAAATCAAGGCCAGTAAATTAATAAATCGAACTTAGCTTCTAATATCTTCTTATTTTTTACATGTTATTATTTGACGTGATAAATTTGAATAACACTACCCCATAGTTAATACTGCGTTGGAATGCGGCAGTATGTTCAGAGAAAAATTCATAATTCGTAAACATCGATCGCCGCGAAATTCAAAATCTGCATGTATCAAGTCGGGCGGGCTTGTCGGCATTTAATCAAAGGAACAGTATTAGTACTAAGTTAGTTGTTTGTAGCTCATTGTGTTTGTGTCGCTTATTATTGGATGTCACTTTGATTTTTCGCATTAATTTTCAGAGTGTGAGTATCTTGTGTTGTGATTGTGTTGAGTAAATACACAATGGTATTTATAACTTACTTTTTCATTCTATGGTAGTCGTGTTATGGTTAAATTCAGTGTTGGTGTTTTATAATGTGAATTCTCAAAATGTTCTGCGTTTTGCGCAAAAAAAGGTGATAGCCCGCATCTGCCACTGCCAATCAAAACGAGGTGAGTTATTTTTATTCATATTCTTTAGTTAAGTTCAGAAGTATGGGTACCTCTACCAACCCCTTCGAGGATAAACGGCGTGAACGTTTGTGTTATGTTATGTTAGTTAACTATGATAGAGTACAGATACACCCGTTTAGAGCCCTTTAGCCCCGAGGGAGTTTAGTATACACTAAGAACTCCTCCAATTTCGATGTCGGTTAATGAATGAATAGGTATCTCTTGTGCACTTTATTTTATGCCACGTAAATGCATCGTTTCGAGGGTCTCTATTTGTTTTTAACTTTATTATCTTACGCTCATGAAGGACATACATTACATACATACTCACGCCGTTAGTTCCCATTGGGGTGGGCAGAGACTATCGATCGCCACTTCGTAACCTCCCTCTCTGGCAAACCTCTCTAGCTTTGTTTACATCCATCAATCTTTTCATACATGCTCTTTTATTCTTCATACATTTTTATTTACTTCAAAATGTTTGAATTACACTACCCCATATTTAATACTGGATTGAAATACGAGGCGACTAAGACCACAGCCTCACCAGGCGCGGCGATAAGTTTAAAGAAAAGTCAAACGTAAACATGGCCGCGAAATTCAAATTTGCATTGCTGTCATAGTGCGGTTCATACGGTCACGAGCAAGTGTGCGCAAGACTATAAGGTCACATGACGCGCTCGCTGTTCTCTGTGTGTGGGTGAGGCATTACACGGGTAGGAGTGTGTGCGCTAGGCTAGTGTAGATAACCACAGTTTTCCATCTGATGGAGAAAGTAAGTTTTTCTGCTAAAGCGGTTTTAACCTTTTTGTTTATTTCATATGGTGGATATTAAGCATTAAACTTTACTATACGAATTAATATTGAAGTAACAATCGCCGTCAAACTAACACGCTGTATAGAGCCAATGTGGATGGGATTGTTAGTAGAGGACGGCCTCGTAAAACGTTTCTAGATCAGAAAGAAAACGTTCTTATAAAGGCGGAGGTCCGAAGTGAGAAGAATAAAAGAGCATGTATGAGAAGAATAATGAATGCAAGGGAAGCAAGAGGGGTTTGTCAGGACTGTACTAAGTGGGAATCGATAGTCTCTGCCTACCCCAATGGGAATAATGGGCGTGAGTATAAGTAAGTAATAAAGGTAATTACGGAATGAAGTAATTACCCGATGGTTATTGGCCGCCATCGCCCAGACGGCTCTTCCTGCTGCCACCATATCGCCGATATCGCCGATCAGCAGACTGCCGCTCACCGCCTCCAGTAACTCGGCTACGGCAAATATAACCTCATTTTACTTGCTTCTTCATCATCAGACAACACTTCTAATGTTTATTTAATTCAGAAAATTTCAGAAGCGGGGTGGGGAGAAACATAAGAAGTACATAATGGGTCACGTAATTTGGGTATGCCGATCCATTTTAGATTATTTTTTTAATAAATCAGGGAAAACACCGTTTCCAATGCTGAGAGGATCCAATGATGGAACGTCCGGCGTACACAAATGTGTCTTTTTAGGTCGAATGAGTGGTTATTTTTAATATTACGCTCTTTAAGTGCAATATAAATATATACATACATACATACATATACTCACACCATTAGTTCCCATTGGGGTAGGCAGAGACTATCGATCCCCACTCTGTACGATCCTGGCAAACCTCTCTAGTTTCGTTCACATCCGTCAATATTTTCATACACGCCCTATTATTTTCATACTTCGGACACCTACCTTTAAGAGCACAAAAAGAATAAAAAATATTAACGATACGGCTATAATTCTGTAACAAGATAGCCAGAGCTGCAGAATTAGAAAGACTTCGTCAACATTTGGAAATTAAAAGAGTATAAATGAAAAAAATACAATAATCCTCACGTGATCTCAACACCGTACTCGGGTGATGGTGGGCGGCGTGCGCCAGGGCGGGCGGGCAGGCGGGCGGCGGCCGCAGCTCCAGCAGCCGCGCCGCTGCATCCGGATGACGGCATAGAGCCTCCAGGAGACGAGAAGCGTTTGGCAGTGTGCGGGATTTGGTGATGTGGGATAGTACCTCTGTCTGTTGATATAATAATAATATAGGGACATATTTAACACAGATCAAGTTAGCCCCAAACTAAGTAGAACTTGTATTATGGGATACTAACTCAAGGATATATTTAATATTATATAATACACATATAAATAACATCGAAGACTAAGAAACAATCATTTATGCTCATCACATAAATGTTGCTCTTAGCAGGGATCGATTTCGTTACTGTCGTATTTATTAGCCGATAGAATGGTGCTGAATACAAGAGAATAGTTTGGCAGCCACGGCTCCAGCAGACGAATTGAGCCTTGGTAATTTGGGATAGCACCTCTGCCTGTAAAAAATAGAGGGATTTACATATACAGTTCGGAACCACGGAAGCATTACGTTCACTGACCTCCATTATACTATATAAGTACGCTGGACTAACGATACGTATCAAAATGACAGCTATTTACTGTGCCAATTTGAAGCGCCCCCAATGAAGGAACGAGGAACTAAATACGACGTAAACTGCAAAATGGCCAGTGTTTTTTTACCATAAAGCATAATATATCTATGGTTTTTAGAAACAATTATAAATCAATAGTGCTGTAAAGTTTCGTTTCGATAAAACTTAGCCTTTCCTTTATGCAGAAACATTTTATCGATATATTTTATCTTACTGTCCCATCTCTTTTATTAGTTCCTTGTTCCTTCACTGCTGCCGTAAGCGCCACAATGGCGAAAATCAAATCGCCTCACTGTCACCCGGCCTATAATTAGTCCAGCGTACTTATATAGTATAATGGAGGTCAGTGATTACGTTCCATTTCAAACTGTCAGATTAGTACGAACATGTAAACGCTAAGCAGTGCGCCGGATTGGCAGTTCAATATTGCAGCTATCGCTTACGTATCGCCCTACACTCCAGTTTCATCTTCGGTGCCTTCAAACGCAATTTTAACAGAATATCAGTTGCAAGGGACATTAATTACAACATTGTTCCACGTCGCAGTCCAAAAACCAGGTGAAACTGTTGAAAACACGTTTACATAGGCAGATCGGACTTTACAGGAGCTCTAAACCGTTCGTATTTTTTGTAACAAATTAAGCACAACACTTTTATGAGGAATGCAAATACGTTAAAGACGCCCAATGCTGGTAATAGGTATCTCTTAAAGATCGCCAGGATGATTATTCTATATAGTACGGTTTGTAACGTAACCACCACTTCAGAACCCTCGAGCGCCAGTGACCGTCGGATCTACGTGCAATGTGCCCTCCCATTACCACTTAAGCTTTGCAAATCTTGACGTCAGCTACCTCTGACCAGCAATGCTGCTTCGGCGCGCATTATGTCAGACCTACCCCACACTCCCATTACCAGGCTGTGGCTGGTGTAATCAAGTAATCTTAGGGCTCCCGCGCACTAGGCGGCAGCCAGTCAAACATATGACGTTGTATGGGAGCCCACGCACTAGGCAGCCACGAAATCTCGGCTGCGGCAGCCAATGAAACGCGCCTATATGCACGGCAGCCAGCTGGCTGCGCGCAGCCAGAACGTGTATAGGCGAATGTATGTGGCTGCGGTCAGTCTCCGCGCACTAGTTGTAGCAGCCAGACGTATTTTGCGTTCCGAACTTTGATAAGATGACTTTCGATACAGAGAAATTTATTCGGGAAATTGAAAGCTCGCATAGGAGTATCAATGCCATTGATTGAATTTCGTATTTTTTCCAAAAGGTTATCAAACGATTGCACTGACATCCTCGTGTAGTTAAAAAACTGGCCTAGGAATGCGCGAATATCTTTGAAATAGGTTTGGAATAAGCCTTTTGAGTGTCTTTCTAGAAAAAGAGGATGAATCCAGTATCTTTTCTTTACTTTGCGTTTTTTACGAGATAGGTAAGCAATAATTATAAGTTCTTCCACGTCCATATTGCTCGACGGAAGGATCTAGACTAGTAATAGTAATCAACGGATTGGCTGTTATAACTGGCTGCGCAAATATTGCTGCCTAGTGCGCGGGGGCCCTTAAACGAAGCCACTAGGACGAGATAAAGAACGTAAACACATTCAGTGGTTGGCAACATTATTGCCTATGATGGGAGACAAGAGCAGAAATAATAATAATAATCGTTCGCTATCGCAAAAAATCAGTATTGGTCAGATTGTACACGCTCTTTATGTGGTCTCAGTGGCCTTACTTTAGTAGTTAGTGCAATACATACATACATATACTCACGGCTATAAATCCCTAAAAGGGGTAGCCAGAGCTGAGAAATTAGAAATCCCTCAGCCACTTTTGGAAGTTGAGTGGGGAAAAGATGGTAGAATAAAGGTTGTTGGTGTTGGGTCTCCAACCGCATCGCCGAAAAATCCCTTAAAAAGCCCCAAGTCCGTTAATTGCCTGTTACGTACACCCACCGGAAGAAATGGGGTAGTGCTATTCTAAGCCGACACTACACAGCAATAGTATTAGTGCAATAGGTTACCTTGATAGCGGTCCGGCAATGCTGGTGCGGCGCGCAGTGTGTGAGCACGGCCAGCGCAGGTGGCAGCGTAGCGGCGGCGGCGCGGCGGGACGAGTCACGTGACACCAGCGCGCATACCCCGGCTACCAGGCTGTGGCCGCCCACGCAGGTGCTCATGGCGTTCCAGGCTGGGGATGCATGTTACATAGGTTAGAGAAAAACGTAGTATAACGTAGTAGTAAAACATAGTAACGTAGTAAAAGATAAAGAGACAGAATCAAGTTTAGTTATCTAGGAGTAAGTTTCTTGACCCAACTGATAGCCGTTACAAAATGAGCAGATATTACTAACTTAATCTACCTACAGACAGATTTCACTGGTAATTAATCTTTTTAAATATCATTGGAAGGACAAAAATATACTGTCCGGCACACCCCACTATATAGCTAAAGTTTTAGCAATAGGCTATTTGACAAAGTTTTGAAAACTATCTGAGGGTATTTATTTGTTTATAAGGACCCCTTAAAAAATAATTTTCTGACTTGATTTAAGCAATGTTATTAATAATACGGAAAAGAAAATGCAATATTCAAATATGCCGCCAAAACGCGACTTTTAGTAATATGGCGGCCATGACTCGAAGTGACGTAGATTGCGCATAAATATATACCAAAGAACGAAGAAATACACAGTCTGTTTATGCGCAATCTACGTCATTATAGAAATAGACAATCATGGTCGTTTTTAGTCACGCGACAACTGCATAAAAAAAACAATTTTAGAAGACGAATTTTGTTTAGATTATGCATTATTTTTATCTCGAGTTATTAAAAAACGCACTAAGACAATAATATTAAGACTGATGAAAAAAATTAAGTTTATATTTTAATTACAGTCAAATAGCCATAAAAATCAAATAGCAACTTAAAATAATGAAACCTTGATAGCGCTATTTAACATACGAGCGAGACGCCACGAATGTGCTGGTAATTTCACTGATTTGTTCGCGAGAACTTAATATAAATAGTTAGGTACATTTTATTCCAAGTAGGTATAATTTTCAAGGGAGAACAATTTCTTTAGTGTATTTTAATAATACAAACTCGTATTTACAAAAAACATATATCAAGGTGGACTCACCAACGGGACACTCATTAGTAAAAACGCAAAGGAAATGCAAAACAGCGCCTCTCAATTGCTCAGTCATCATACACCACGGCCACAGTCGGTTCAGAGACAGCGCTACCCCGTTGTTGGCGAAACTCTCCTTCACGCTGCGACACTCCACCATGAAGCATGTCATTAGGGTCAGCATCCAGTACAGAGATAGTAGGAGGGGGCTCTGGAAAATATATAAAGCCAATTATTAATGAGTTTTTTTAATTTGCAATATGTGTAGGTTTATTTGGTTGGAATGATACAGATAAAACTTCACGTATTTCTGATATTGAGCTTGAAGCTATGCCCATTGACAGGGGTTACCAAACTAGGCACAGCCTTTATCTTGGGAAACCAATTAAATAACTTATTATGGTATGAAAGCTGTATTTCTTTTAATAAATATATATTTACTTACTTATCTATAAAACGATATCACCCCATTAATTTAGAGCTTATTTAAATATAGATATGTTTTTTTAAAATATGATATGGTAATAAAGACACACACACACAAAATATACAAGAAAAAATGGTAAAATAAAGGTTGTTGGTGATGAGTCTCCAACCGCATCGCCCAAAAATCCCTTAAAAGCCCCCAATACCGTAAGTCACCTCTTACGTACACCCATCGGAAGAAATAGGGTAGTGCTATTCTAAGCCGACACTACATAGCAAAATTTAGGGACATCTTGTATAATTTAGATTTTTTTGCGTTAGCTAAGAAACCCCAAAAAAGTCATAATTAATTTATCAATCCAATTTCACTAATAGTATTCTTGAGTGTCTCGATCGGCTTCCCGTGTATAGACAGATCTTCCCGCAGTCGTTGTAACGAGGTCAACAGGACTCGGAATTTTCTCATAGTATTTAAAACAATCTACTTACACTACTAGTATTCTTAAGCGTCTCGATCGGCTTCCCATGTATAGACAGATGGTCCCGCAGTCTTTGCAAAGAAGACAACAAATCTCGAGCGAAGCCGCGGTGAGAGCCGTAATGGCGGGCTCGGGAACTCACGGCCAGTAGTGATGACAGACAGGAACATATTCGGATCCATTTGCAATCTGGAAATATGTTGAGAACTTGCTGAGAAAAAGCGAGACTAATACTTTTGGTATGGGATGGTAAATCGACATCATATTTAATAGTGTAGAACACAAATTTATATTCCCACAGTTATGACACCCTCAAATGGGCAGCCAGAGTGTTAAGGTTTCCTTGGCTCCTTTTGGAAGTTAATGGGGAAATGATTGTAGAACAATAGGTGACGCTCCCCAACAATAATTTCAAAAGCCATACCAATATATGCATTATTCCTAATTTCAACAGGGCAAGATATATTGCGTCATTCTATTGTCACGCATACACATTTAAATATGCACACACAAATATATTTGTTGTTTTAGGTCTCGCTTTATTTTCTCTGTTGCAAATCTTTATGCGTAGCAAAAGCATCCATCAATAAGCACCATTATACTAAAGTTATAAATACCTGGACTAGCTTCAAACTTCTGATTCTCCAGCGAATACTTCTGATAAAGCAACAGCAAGCATTTACAGAATTCCTCAGTCATATATTCCGGCTGGCAATAGTTATCCGGATTATCGCCCACGGAAATGACGTCATCGGCTCGTGGGGTCCTCTCGTGGTAGTATGGTGATGGGATGTTATCTAAGTAGTTGCTCCAGGCTCCATTGGTGGTGCCTTCGGTGAATTTCTTTTGCTTCATGGCTTGGGTTAGCTGACACAGGCAATAAAGACCCGCGTCTAGTAAGTCTGGAAGATGTGGTATCGTAATTTAGGTTTCTTGGAAAGGATAGTGTACTATTATCATTCTTAATAGTATTAATATGATTTTGGTGGTAAATTTGGTATAGGACTTTTAACTATAAATTAACGAATGGTTTGAAAATAAGGAATAAGGTTAACATAACATATCGACTCGACAGTTTGCATTTAAAATAAGAAGGAGAGAACAAAGTGGGGCTTTTAGAAAAGGATAACACATAATCTCTACTTGAAAGCAGATTAGATATCAGGATAATTATTTTTAAATTTATAGTTCAGATTACGCTCAATAAGTTTTTTTATAAAAATCCTAATATCCTTACTTTGTTTTATTTATAAAATTATATATAATAAAATTTAATTGTAATTTTTAGGGTAAAAAATAAAGTTTTTTAATAAAATGTAATCGAAAAAACTCAGAAACGAACCACTCTCAGAATCATCAAACTCCAAGGTCTGCAGCAACAAATTAAGTAAGGTGGAGGCGTGTTGTTCCCTCAACTCCCTCAGAATCCTGGGAGCGGTGGCGCGTTCCCTCAGCAGCGTGGCCAGAAGTAATAGAGACTGCGTGTGAGCTGATATCTTGTCTTCGTTGGCGTCTGGAAAGTTGGTATTATTTACTTAGTTACTTGCTTAACTGTCTCTATAGACTAGCCGTACCGTAACTGAACGGTAGATTCCCCGAGGAAAACTCACTATTTTTTAATGGAAAGGTTTAATCAATCTGCTGTGTAGTGTCGGCTTAGAATAGCACTACCCCAATTCCTCCGACGGGTGTACGTAAGAAGCGACTAACGGTATTGGGACTTCTAAGGGATTTTTGGGCGATGCTGTTGGAGACCCATCACCAACAACCTTTATTTCACCATCTTTTCCCCACTTAACTTTTCAAAAGTGGCTGAGTATTTTTTAATTCCTTAGCTCTGGCTACTCCTTCTAGGGATTTATAGCCGTGAGTATATGTATGTAGTATGTATGTATGTATTTAATCACTTCGTTACGATGTTCAAATAGTAGTCGTTGGTAACAGCAACTATCACGTTAGTACTTGCTAATCTTTCAATCCACATTAGGTGTGTGTGTTAGTGATGGACTATGGTATTCAGGGTAAGCCCAAGCCCCTTGGTGGAGACTTATTACTTATACTCAAGAATAGAACTCACAAAATATGGAAACACAAGTTTCAGAATTACAAACCGTTCAGTCACTTCGTTCATTCCTCATCGGGGCGTTCATTGGGAAAATATTTGTAAAATAAAGGAATGAAATAATGTTCAGATTCCAGCCACATCACCCAACAATCACACAATATGAATACATACACACAATATGAATACATACTCACGGTCATAAATCCCAAAAAGGGGTAGTCAGAGCTTTAGAGCTAGAAACTCTTCAGCCACATTTGGAAGTTGATCGGGACAAGATTGTAGAAATAAAGTATCGTTGGTGATTGGTCTCTAACCATATCGCCAAAAACCAATTTCAAAAAGCTCCATACCCTTAGTCGCCTATTACGACACCCATGGGTAGAAAGGAGTAGTGGCATACTAAACCAGCACTTCATGGATTAGAATTGTAAATATGACAATAAAATTGGCCAATTTAGATATTTTTCCCCTCTACCAATTCTTAATCAAGGCTAAATAAAATAGTTTAACACAGAACTTTCAAATCAAACACAAAGATAGCTAGGCAACGAAAACCCGCAAGTTTTAAAAGGCCTTCCCATGATGCGCGATATCGCGCCAGGATGCACACCAACTGCAGGAAGGGCTCCATGCGTGCTAGTAGGACCGTGCGTGCGTACACGCTACAAAGATGTGGTGCTAAGCGCTCCCAAAACTTGGTAATCTATTTCACGAAAATGGATCTTCGACAGATTCTTTTTGCAGAGTGTTAGGCAAAATTTGAGGAATATTCTTAGATACAGAAAAACTGGAAAAGTTGTGAGAATAATATTACAACCATCGTTTTATTATTGCATGACAGAAACCCTCAGCGGGTCGGCTAAATATGTCAATTTATGACATCTATAAAGTCAATGATTTTTAGACAGTACGAAGTCTGTCGGGTCAGCTAGGTCTTAATAAATACATCAACCGCAGCTGCAGATACTTTTTCTTTCACTTAGAATTGTAAAAAAAAATAGACTTGGGTAGTTCCGGAACGAGTCAATATAATGATACGCTTCCACTCCCGGTACTAAACATCTCACTCGTTCCAAGCTCGCTCAAATAGCTCCTTAGTTCCGTGATAGTTCCACACTTCCATTGAACTCTATGATCCACCTGTTTAGCTCCAACGGAAGTATAGTAAGTGAAAGACAACTTTAAGCCGTCCACATAAAGACTATTATAATTTTACATACATACATATACTCACGGCTATAAATCCCTAGAAGGGGTAGCCAGAGCTAAGGAATCAGAAATTCCTCAGCCACTTTTGGAAGTGGTGTGGGGAAAAGATGGTGAAATAAAGGTTGTTGGTGATGGGTCTCCAACCGCATCGCCCAAAAATCCCTCAAAAGCCCCAAAACCGTTAGTCGCCTCTTACGTACACCCACCGGAAGAAATGGGGTAGTGCTATTCTAAGCCGACACTACACAGCAATTATATATTATAATTTTGTTCATGGTAATGAATAGTTCCGAATTTAGTTCCTTTATATTTCGTCCTTGAAATGAAAACTAATGCAATATCAACTAGGCAAGTTGGAGTAGAGTTTATTTCAAACAAAGTAAATACGATTGGATTATTTTTGTTTTGTATCCGATCCAGCTTTGGATAAAAATGTAGTGTGAATTTTTAAAAACGGGTATTTACAATATAGCTGTAGGTTGGTTTAACAAGATTATAAAATCCATTACTTAAAAGTACAATAAAAATGTCACTTATCACTTAATAACAGAACTATAAAAAAAGAAGTACTTTTGAAATGATCCGGAACGGCGGTACGAAATGGAGTAGGAAATATTGAGGAAGCCCCGGAGCTTATTGGAATTAGTGAACAAAAGGAGTGATATAGTTCCGACATTCGAAAGTATACATATCATTACATTCTATATACAATCATATATACATATCATTCTTTTCCCTCTCCGGACACAGAATGCGCAAGTCTAAAAAAAAGCTAATACAAAGGGTTTAAGGTTTAAAAACAAGGTTTTATTTAAATAAAATAATTAGTAAATTGAAAACAGAACTTGAAATATATAACGAAATTGAATAAGAGAAATAGAAGTAAATATCCGTCACGAATGAGGTCTAACGCGAGAGTGATGGGTGCGCAAGGCGGGCATGGCGACGTACTGCTTGAGCTGATGACTTAGCTTCATAATAAACTATGTAAGCCCTATAGCTTACATTCAAGGGATGTAACAGTGCGTTGTAATTGGCTGTGTGTTATGATCCTTAATCCAATTAATCCTGCAGGGGAAAATACAAGATCGCAGAAGACCGGGCCGTAGGAAAACCCAATGGCTTCAAAATCTGTGGGAATGGGTCAACTCCAGTTCAATCGAATTGTTCCGCGCCGCAACGTCACGGGCCAAAATGGCCATAATAATTGCCGACCTTTGATAGCAGATGGCACCCAAAAAAGAAGATGATACTTAGAATCGCCCACTGTAGACGGGTCTTTCAAACGATGTTCGTGCAATATAAAACTAGCAGTACCAGTGTCCAGTGGAGCGAGTCCGTCCAGCAAGCCGGCCACGCAGTCGAGCGCGCCCAGCAGCTGCCCGCGCACGGCCGCGTGCTGGTCGGCGTACCGCGCCAGAGTGCGGCTGGCGGCGCAGCGCAGCGGCTCCAGGCTGCCGGCAGCGCGGAGCGATCTGGGGAGAGGGGGTAAATGATAATAATTCATTTGTTTAAAGAAAACTTCACGTTTTTGTTTTTGCATGTCGTTAATGACATGCGTGTGAATTTAATCTAATACTACTGAGAATGTATGTCTGAGAATAACCCAAGGAGAGCCCTAGAGACTCCAGACAATTTCATCTATTATATAAAGCAGAAGCAGTACAGCGCTCTTCGTGTTCAATACAATAATGCTTTCCGGGTGTTGATGGGACTGCCTCGATACTGTAGCGCATCAGGGATGTTCGCCGAGGCGGGGGTTGACTGTTTTTATGCAACCATGCGAAAGAGGTGCACATCCCTGGTGAGTAGGGTTCGGGCCAGTCCCAACACCATTCTGAGGGCATTTTCAGGTAGATTTGACTGTCAGTACATGAATCATTGCAGTATGATCTTGGTTATCCCAATGTTATGAGTCTAGGCGATAAATCTGCCAATTCAGGGGAGCAAATCGTAAATCTATTTGGCGATTACTTCCACTCTACTTTTCGTATCACTTCTAATGATCCTTCAGACGCTGATCAGCATTCTATCACAATGTTGAACTTTAGCTCTATTGGCTCTATTAACTTTGACACATTGGAGATAACTAAAATATTAAAAGGGTTAGATCTCAATAAAGGCGGTGGACCCGATATGATACCCCCCCTCTTCATCGTTAGTTGTGCGAATGAACTGGCCTCCCCATTAATACACTCATTTAAAAGATCAATTGCTGAAGGTTACTTTCCTGAAATATGGAAATCAGCCTTCATCACTCCTGTGCTCAAAAATGGGGAGAAAGGTAAAATTGAGAATTACAGGCCGATATCAAAGCTATGCTTGTTCGCCAAGGTCTTTGAACGAATAGTGTATAACCAGGTCTACTCAGCCTTGAGTCCCAGTTTTAGCGAGGAACAACATGGTTTTTTAAGGAAACGATCAACTGTATCAAACCTTGTTCTTACGGATGACTTTATAAGTGGCTGTATGGATGCTGGAGTTCAGGTCGATTGTTTATACACGGACTACAAAAAATGCTTTGACCGTATTGACCATCCTATACTGCTGGGCGAGTTGGAAGCTATCGGTATTCATGGCGATCTTCTCCGTTGGTTTGCATCCTATATAAAAAAATAGATCCCAAGCTGTTGCGCTCAATGGATTTACGTCATCCTGGCTACCCGTCCCCTCTGGTGTTCCCCAAGGATCATTACTGGGGCCGCTTCTATTTATAATATTTATACATGACGTAAAAAGATGTTTCGAGAATTCTAAAATAGTTTTGTATGCAGATGATATGAAGATCCTTAAGTGCATTCAGTCTCTATCAGATGTTAGCAAACTCCAAGATGACCTTAATAAGTTTCAAAGTTATTGTGAAACCAAAAAGCTCGATTTGAATGTCTCAAAATGTTTTTTCGTGACTTTTACTCGCAAAAAAAACACCATTGAAGGTAACTATAGTCTAAGAGGTATCCAATTGACTAGAGTTACGGAAACGAGGGATTTAGGGGTGCTACATGACAGCAAACTCTTATTCGACAAGCATATAGAGCACATCGTGGTAAAGGCTTCCAGGACATTAGGTTTTATAATACGATGTTCTAGGGTGTTCAAAAACATTAAAACCATAAAAATACTATATTGTTCGTTTGTCAGGTCTATTCTAGAATACGCTTCGGAAGTATGGAACCCACAATATAATATCTATATATCCCGCTTAGAAGCAATCCAGCGGCGTTTTCTTAGGTTTCTAGATTTTAAAGCTGGTGTGACTTCGCTTGATTATACTGATAGATGTAATAGATATCATTTCTTACCCTTATCAGAGAGAAGGAACATTTCTGATACCTGTTATTTATTAAAACTCTTAAACGGAACTATAGATTGTCCAGAACTTGTCTCAAAAATTAATATTAATGTTCCAAGTAGATTAAGCAGACAGTATAAACCATTGGCAATTCACAGATACAATACAAATTATAGGGAAAACACATTCATTTTAAGAGCTACTAAAAACATAAACGATATTTGTCAAGAAATTGATATAGATATATTCAACTCAAAGGTCCACACATTAAGATCGGTTTTGGCGGAGCGGTATTTTGAAAGCTAGTGTAACTCTTGGTGTACATATACATACTTATTTATATACATTTAGTTTCAATTACGAAGTGTGTTACAAACTCAATGTTTTAATTTATTTATTTTGGTAAATATTTGTGAAAACTCTTAATTGGCTTATAGAAATGTTATAATTTGTACTTATATATGTTTAAGTTGCTGTGAGTTTTCCGAACAATGTAAAATAAAATGTAAAATAAAAATAAAAAATGATTCATTTACTGACTAAAATATAATATTTACGAGCTGATGTTTAATTTTTAATTGTAATTTTTAATTATTATTATTTTTGTTTAATTTAATTTATTTATTTTAATTAATTTTTAATTTAATTGTTTTGAATTTTATGTAATATGGATGTGACTTATCTGAAATAAACGTTTTATTATTATTATTATAACCGTTCAAACTGTAGTAAGATTTTAAATGAAGACTGCCTGTCATCAGAAATTTTATAAGGATCCCAACAAGGGCTAATCAAATCTTCAGAATTGTAAATTCCTCAGTCACTTTAGAAAATAGTCTGTGGAGAAGATGGTAAAAATAAAGTATTGTTTGTAATGGGTCTTTTATGGTTCCCTTAGTCAACTAGTACGCCACCCGCTGGTATAAATGTGGTACTGTTATTCTAAGCCGAGACTACACAGATTAATATAAAAAAATCTAATACATTAACAATTGCTTAAATACTATCAAAAACACATTCATAATGTCTGTGTATAAGTGACTGATAAATACCACAAATGGTGACAAAATCAGTGGAGTCCCGCCAATTCTATAGTACATAAAAACATTTGAAAAAAACTACCAAAACCGAAAAACTTACCTAAACATCAGCCGAAACAGGCCCATTTCATTGACAGGCTGTATAGGAAACCTGTTGAACCCGCACAGGTTGTACAACAGATCGGCCACAGCTATGATTAGCGAAGGGGTTGGGGTAGGTTTGGTCGTAGGCACAAAAGGGGTTGGTGATATACGTATATCGCTTGTTTTACTGGCACGTACTTCGTACTCGAAACGACGCTCGAGCAATGATAGAGGTATGTTTGGCTCTGAAATGTGAAGGAAAACTACTTCAAAAAAGAATGTGGATGTTTGAGAAATAAAGAATATTTACCGTCTGTAGTAGGGTAGGGATCTTGATTAGGGAAAGGTATTTCGCGATAAAGGTAAATATAAAAGGAGAACCAATCAAAGCAACAGAAATTACACATATACTAATCAAACGTAAAGAAACTAACAACATGGCTAAAATGACAAATATAACATTTTCGGTATGTTACAAGTAAAGCCAAAAAAGGGGAATCTTTATAAAAAAAGTGTCATAATTTTATACATACATACATATACTCACGGCTATAAATCCCTAAACGTGGTAGCCAGAGCTGAGAAATTGGAAATTCCTCAGCCACTTTTGGAAGTTGAGTGGGGAAAAGATGATAGAATAAAGGTAGTTGGTGATGGGTCTCCAACCGCATCGCCCAAAAATCCCTTAAAAAGCCCCAAGTCCGTTAGTCGCCTCTTACGTACACCCACCGGAAGAAATGGGGTAGTGCTATTCTAAATTTTATAATGTAGCCTAAAACTAAAATAAAACTTAAATTTACACTCAATACACTTAACCACTTTTATTGCGTACAGGAGACATGTCGGGATTACAGGAGTCGATTTCGATGCATTAGGATGGAATCTATCAAATTAAGCACTTATTATTCACATCCCATAGAATTGCGAAACTGAGGGGATAATTTTAAGTAAGGCATATTACGCCCGGTACAGAAAGATGCGGCCTAAGTTCCCGGGACTCTGATTACAGCAACGTACTTCTACCAAAGCAGATGTGGGTAGGCCTCCCACAAGATGGATATATGGTTTGATGAACGTCACTAAACAACGACAGCATAAAAGGAGCGGGCGTTTTACGACCTCTTAGGGAAGCCTATGACAAGTAATTGGACGTGTTAAGAATTTATAAACTTGAGATCTAATCAATTAAGGAATGATCTCGACACCAGCGGAACTCGAACCCACGACATCAGAGTACATTCTAATTATGTGATAGGCGTTCTCAACGCTATCTGCAAAGATAGACAAGTATGTATGTACGTAAATTTAAATATTTTCCATGTATTTTTATCACTTATGCTATTTATTGTCTCTCAGTTTATCAGCCATGTTTTACTGTCATTATTCTTGGTCAATTACCTATCAGTAAAGATTAACTTTAAGATTATTTGAGAGTGTGCTCAAAAAGGCTGGCGTCCGAAGTATGAAGAACAAAAGAGCATGTATGAAAAGATTGATGGATGTAAACGAAGCTAGAGAGGTTTGTCAGGATCGTACGAAGTGGCGATCGATAGTCTCTGCCTACCCCAATGAGAATTAATGGCGTGAGTATATGTATGTATGTATGTATTATTTGAAACTATATATTGATCTATAGAGCTAGTGTGGGTGGTAATGTTAGTAGAGGACGACCACGGAGAACACACTTGGACCAAATTGAGAGTGTGCTCAAAAAGGCTGGCGTCCAAAGTATGAAGAATAAAAGAGCATGTATGAAAAGATTGATGGATGTAAACGAAGCTAGAGAGGTTTGTCAGGATCGTACGAAGTGGCGATCGATAGTCTCTGCCTACCCCAATGGGAATTAATGGCGTGAGTATATGTATGTATGTATGTATGTATAAATAGATAAGCAATAAAACATTCGTCATAATATGAATCAGTTTAGCTAACAAGTGTTTTTCTAGTTTTCCCATTATCTTTTGCGATTTGATACAAACGTAGCTTTAAAAGAAATATTATTCTCGTAAATCATCAACCTATAGAGGGATAAAGGTAGGTACTTGAAAATAATTTATGGGAAACTTTTGCTGAAACCTCCCAAACATTTTGATAACAAGAGTATAATATGAATAGATATTACTAGGGATTATTTCAAGTCTGCTATTTTCTTCTCCAATGCCCAGATTTAAAAAAAAAGATTTGGTTGGTGGTTTTTATAGTCGAAAGTAAAATGTTGCCTTTGCTTAGTGACTTCTAAACCATGATATAATCAAAGTAAAAATGCAAAGGAAATCAGTATTTTCACTACAATAAAAATATATCGTACAAATAAATTTAAACAAGAATACTATGGCAGATGAAATACAAATTGAATAAAATTGCAGAGGGGGTGCTATTTTTATAATATACTACTTTCACCTTACGGTATAAAATTTTGCTTATAGAAATAATGAGAGGAAACAGCTTTAAGTTACCTATAAAATTATTATTGTCGTTGTTGTTTTCGCAAAACATCGTCAGCTCCTCCATGCAGCAATCGAAGAAATTGTACAGCTTTAGTTGTCGGAATATCTCTATTTCATTTACCTGTAATATAACATGATATCATTAGTAAGATAACCTCAATGAACTATAGTAATTTGCATTCTGTGATAGAGTGCACTTGATTTACTGAATTGCGACTATTACAATTTGTAGTAACAACATCAAACAGTTTATCGAGTTTGCTTAAGTAATACAATTTGTCGCGGGTCCCTGACGAAGACAAAGTCTTAGTTGCACAATTAATAGACATTTATGTATGTTTTTAAGCCAAATTCATTACTCGACACTTTTATAATTTATTAATGCGCACCATCACAAGTAAAAACGGTAAAAAATATACAACCGTTTATGGCGCAAAATCACTTACTTTTCGACACTCTAGAGAAAAAACTATTAATAGTATGTTTTTTTAAAGAAATAATACCAGATATAAAGTATATTTTATTAAAAATGTTAAAATGCCGTGTTTTAAATAGAAATTGCGTTCTCAATAAGATCAACATTCGTGAATTTGAGCAAAGATTATTATCTACCTACCAAAATGTGAAGTTATGTTGCGAGTATAATGAACTGATTGATCATGTCTGTGCAGTCACAGGAAGTTGGGCAAATAGTAAATAATGACTAAAATTGTGAAGGATTAATCAAAACCTCATCATCAATATCATCAATTCATCAGCCAATTTCAGCGTTTTGAAGGTAGGAATAGAATGGGCGGCTGATCTATTACTGCTTGCAATGCTGACTATCCTTTACCGGCTTTTCAGAAGGTTATCATTATGTGTCCGTCTAATAGCTGCAGAAAATCTCTAGGAAAGAAACAATAAAACACAGAATCGTTTCTTCGTTTAATATTGTATGTATAAATGTATTTGTCAAATAAGGATAACACAATAAGTACATTGGTAATTTTATAAGTAGCGCCACTATTATAAATGCAAAACGATAGAAAACTTATTCTTATGAAGGTATTAAAATCACTATTAAACAACTACTAGAAAATTACTCATAATTCCAAAATAAAATATATTACGTATCATATTGATATAGTTTGTATTCGTTGAGTTCTTGCTACACAATGGTAGCGCTAGCTTAAATATATTTTTTCCATACTGCTTTTTCTATAAATAATTAAAATTGCTCGTAATGTTTGTGATATTATAGATATTTAATGTTCTTATTGACTTGTGCTTATCGATATAAATTATATGTTTATGTAGAACTACGACGTACTATAAAACCAGTGGTTTATTTACTCTAAATCGTAAAAGTCGACATACATACAATTTTATTACATCTATTAATAATATAGGTATACAAAACAAAGTCAGTTTAATTACACCACTCATAACTCAATACTGGAGAGAGCTCTACACCGGTTTGTACATTCGACTCCGCCTGTCTAAACAGATAAATTTTTTACGTTATAAAATCTAATGGAGAAAATGTTGAATAAGTATATCCAAAAGATTTACAAATAATCAAATGCAAATAACAAAATAATTTATCCTAAAAGGTACAGAGTAATAAAAATAAAAAAAAATAAAAATGCTTTATTTACGAAAACAAGAGTTTTAACAAGTTCTTATTTAAAATTATGTCCTGAGCTTGTTCTGCCATTAAGCGTGTAAATATCCATGTCCTAATAGTCCTATCTAGTCAATCCAAAAATTCATACTATATTACAATATCAATGTTATTTAAAATGTCAAAAAAAGAAAAAATAATAACTACAATACAATTAAAATAAAAACACACACAATAAGAAATTAAAATTAAGGAAATAATTACACATTAAAAATATATCATGTCAATATAATTTTTAAATGTCACATATGTTGAAAAAATCATTCACATTCACATTATAAAAGCAATTTGTTACAAGATAATTAAACAGTTTTGTTTTGAATTTAATTAGATTCATCTGTTTCAAATCGTCACTTATGGCATTATACAGTTTAACGGCCATATCATAGGAATTCCTGCGACATATAGTCAAGCATTTTACTGCAGAGTATTTGTACTGAATGTTATGATTGCCCCTCTGTGGTCTGGTTTTTGGTGGTGTTAATTCGAACAATGACGGGTTTTTGTAAACAAACAATAAAAGTTCGTATATATATAAAGAAGGGAGAGGAAGTATTCGTAGTTTCTTGAAAAGAGGAATACAATTGTCCAAATACCCAGCGGAACATAGTATCCTCATACATTTTTTTTGGAATTTGAATGCTTTATCCGCGTCAACCGAATTACCCCATAAAATTATTCCATATCGTAGAACCGATGCAACATACCCATGATAGCATGTAAGAGCCGCCTGATCTGATACCACGTATTTGATCCTGTACAAAACATATAGGTACTTATCTAATTTAATGCATAGATTTATCTATATGTAATTTCCAATCACAAAAGCAATCCAAATTAAAACCCAAAAAATTTGTTGATGAAACTTCTCTAATAAGATCGTTTCCAATTTTAACGTTTAATTTTAATGTCGGTCTTTTATGTGTCCTAAATTGAATAAATTCGGTTTTTGAATTATTCAGGGTCAGATTGTTATTTATTAGCCAGCAATTCATGTCATTTAGGGTTTTATTAATGTCATTTTCAAATGAATTTAGGTTACTACATTTAACAATTACCGTTTTATCGTCAGCATATAAAGTACATTTGTGTTTTGTCGCTTCCGGTAGATCATTAATATATATAAGAAATAGTAGGGGCCCCAGAATGCTACCCTGAGGCACACCATGTTAAACAATTTTATACTCGGAACTATGAGTATTTAGATGATGAGCATTTATTTTCGAGATTTCTACGCATTGTTGTCTATTTGTCAGATATGTCTCAATCCATTTATACGCAGGTCCTCGGATCCCAAGTCTCTCAAGCTTTATCAATAGTCTTGGGTGAAAAACAAAATCGAAGGCTTTGGTCATATCTAATGACAACCCTACTACCGGAGTTTTAGTGTTTAGGCAATCGGTAATATTTTTTATTAGGCTAAAACATGCCAGTGTTGTAGAAGATCCTTTTCGAAAACCAAATTGGTTTGGTACTAAAGTACAGTGTTTGTTTAAAAATGCATAAATTTTTTTGTACATAACCTTCTCTAAAATTTTTGAAAGAATCGGAATAAGAGAGATAGGTCTATAGTTTTTTAAAAAATTTCTATCGCCGGATTTGTGTAATGGCTTAATAACTGATAGTTTTAAACGTTCCGGAAAGGTCCCTTCCATTAGTGATAAGTTGATAATATGACAAAGAGGTATAGAAATCTGTACAGCGCATTTTTTCAGTATGAACGTTGGGATATTATCGTAACCCGTTGCTGCAGTATTTTTCATTTTTTTTATAATTTTACAGATTTCAAGTGAATCGGTTGGCATTAAATAAATAGAAGTAATGTTTCTCGAAATGTCAACAGGATTTTTTAAGTAATTGATATTAACTGTTATAATCGTATCGTGATCTATTGGAAAGTGTAGTGTAGACCACATAAGATGAAAAATTAGACATTAATTGATTCTTAAGCGGCACAATATTTGGTGGGTCTGCCGTATATAGTTTTTATAAATATTTAAGTAAAGTGCTATAGGAAGGTTAATATATATAAAATAAATTGTCGAGTTCCTTTAAAACCAGTAAAGGTACAGTTTCACTAGCTTCAGAATGACTACATTGTCCCTACTCTAATATCCTAAAGATGTAAGTATGTAAATTAACATAAAACTAGCTATCTTAAAAGAAGAAAATATCAGTTAAAGAATATTAAAATTCGAATATTATATTTTTTTTGGGACGACATATACCATAATTTTAAGAAACTAACATTAAATCATTCACTTTTCATCGACACTTTGTTAAACTGCAACCAGATTCCACCTTTATTCTTGAGCATAACACTCCGCGTGTCATACTCTATCCGGGGGGTGGTGCGCGAACAAGGCGCCACTGAGAATGATTTCACTATCACCGCTACAGCCGCTACTACGGCCAGATGAGAGAACCTCTCGCCTGAAAAGTAAATAATTTCTTCAGATTATAAACTCTTTTTAAATAATACTGGGCATAAGAAAATAAAGTAGCGAAAGAGATATATAGAGCCAATGTGGATGGGAATGTTAGTAGAGGACGGCCTCGTAAAACGTTTCTGGACCAGATAGAAAACGTTCTTATAAAGGCGGGGGTCCGAAGTGAGAAGAATAAAAGAGCATGTATGAAAAGGATAATGAATGTAAGGGAAGCAAGAGAGGTTTGTCAAGATCGTACTAAGTGGCGATCGATAGTCTCTGCCTACCCCAATGGGAATAATGGGCGTGAGTATAAGTAAGTAAGTAAGTGGGCATAAGAATAAGAACTTAAATATAACATTCTTATCAAACAAACCTAGCACGTACGAGTGGGTTGTGAGTTCACAAAACATCGTATTTTTCGCTCTGTCACACCACTTTCTACCACCAACATTTTTAAGGACCTCATTTCAACAGCTTGAAGCAACCGCGATAGCCCAGTGGGTAGAACACTCGGTTATCGTGCAAACGACTAGTGTTCAAATCCTGGGTCGGACCTACACCAATTTGTCTTTTCTAAAGACATATGTGTAATTTATCATGGTTGTTAACGGTGAGGGAAAACATCGTGAGGAAACCCACATGGCTGAGTTGTACTTAGTCGTGTGACAGTGTATTCGTACAAAACGGCGATAGGCCTGCCCCCTATCACGTGAGTACACTGTCCATGCAAAACGTGGGTACTCTGAACACCAGGTGACAAAGTCACGTGATGTTCAGAAGTATTAGTACCTCTACCAACCCCTTCGGGGATATTCGGCGTGAACGTTTATGTTATGTTATTATGTTATGTATTTCAACAGCATTCACTTTACTTTCTAGCTTCTCTTGCTATGCCCAATATTCACTACATATTAGATGAAGGGACTACATAGCAATAGATATCTATCGCATGATATGATTTGATAACTTTAAATTCCTAATTCGATCCGTAGAGGCTTTGCGATAAAACGAAAATAAATCTGATGATAAAATCCTATGGAATGCATAACTTGACATAAGTCTGAACTGATCTTATCGCACAAACAAATATGAAGCGAAATCTATTTTTATCTATCTAACACAGCTGGTTCCTTTATCGTTAAATAATATAAATTGATAATGTTTTACATAAAAATTCTCACGTATCTTTGTACTTTTAATCCCATACGTACATAACAGAAGTGTGAGTGAGAGTGATTGCTTAGAAATAATTATCAAACATAACTAAGTTTAAAAAATACACTAGACGTTTTGAATCAGCAAGAGGCATGGAGGGACCATTAGCTGTTATGAAATAATAATCTGTTACCAAATCTATTATCGTCCAACTAGCATAGGATACATATATTCGCAGAATAATAACTTATCATCCCTAAAAAAATAAGTAAAATGTAATCATATTGTTGCGACACAAAAGTTAATAATCGCGAATCACAGACGAGACAAATGAGAAGATGTGCCGAGCGGCCAATCAGAGGAGAGCGCGAGAAGCATCGACGGCGACACCATCTGATTAGACGATTACGCGCTTTGCAATCAACACCTTTTTTCATTAAAGTCGTTCATCAAGAAGTTGCGCTTTATTCACTTCATCAAAACCCAAGACTAAGGAACGGCACATATGGTCCTTCTTCACCGGATACTAACCAGCCATCCTATACACGTGGCGCCTACATGGGATAACACGCAACCATAGGCGCTTATGCTGTTCAACACGCCAATAATCTTGGGTAAACGCACAAGGATCGACTTCAGCTCCCTCAAGACTGGCTAAAGAAGAGGAAATAGTTTGGCCTACTGAAAGACTAAGACGCCATCAGAACATTCCAGAACTTTCGGGATTCGTCGCATCATTACACCTGATTCATTGCTGGATTGATCTGTATGTGCTTTCTTATCGGCCTACCATTCCTGTGCTTATTTTCCTGTCATTATTCTTTGGCTTCAAAACTGTAAGTAGACGTTTTTTACCCATTATATCAAAATGCCTTTAATGGCCGACAGTGATGAAGGTAAAATAGGTAGGATAGGTCTAAGTCTCCGTCTAAATTTTAGGGCAACGATAGTACAAATTTGTATCGAGATTTAGTTAGAAAGCGGGGAATAGTCAAAGGTAGATTAAGCAGATTTTCTTCCATTTTAAATACGTTTGAGAGGTTTGAGAGAAGTAAGCAGTTATCGCAAATAGAACATTCCGACTTAAAACTACGTATTCAAACAGCTCGTAGTTTATATGAGGAATTCGATGTTATTCAAAAACAAATTGATATGTTAGTGTCGGACAAAGACATTGAATAACAGTTGGAACAACGCGAACAGTTCGAAAATGTTTTTTATAGTGCCATTGCTAACGCCGAATGTATTTTAGGTAGCCTTAGTAGTAGCGCGGAAGTCTGTACCGGTAACAATTCAAAGTTAGAATTCATAAAACTCCCTGCCATAACGCTTCCTTCCTTTGATGGTTCGTGTGAACACTGGCTTGAATTTAGAGACACCTTCCTTTCATTAATTCATAATAATAGTCAACTGTCCAATATTCAAAAATACCACTATTTAAAATCATCCTTAAAAGGCAGTGCAGCATTAGTAATAGATCAGTTGGAATTTTCTTCTAATAATTACATAATTGCGGTAGAACTGCTTCAGAATCGCTACAACAACAATAATTTGTTAATACATAATCACAATAAAGCATTATTTACAGTACCTAAATTAACTAAAGAGTCGTCCGCTTTACTAAATAGATTAATTGACACAATATTTAAAAACATCCGTGCGCTAAAGTCATTGGGTGAGCCTACAGAACACTGGGATACTTTAATTATTTATTTAATTGTTTCTAAACTCGACGATACTACGGAGCGAGAGTGGGAACAATATAAAACTATAATATATAAACAGAAAGATCCCCAATATAAAGTCAAAGTAGATGATTTATTATCCTTTTTGAAATCGCGTGCTGATATGTTGGATACGTTATCACTTTCCCATAGTAAAGCGGCTAGTACGACCACTAAACCTAACTTTTCGCCTATTAACAGCAAGGTACATTGCAATGTATCGGTGGGCACATACACATGGGCATTTACATTGTTAACTACGAGCGCTTCAGAATCAGAGTGCGTAGTGTCCGCGCATGACTCATGCACACCTGCGTTTTGTTGATCTACTAATGTGTATGGGCATTTACATTGTTAACTACGAGCGCTTCAGAATCAGAGTGCATAGTGTCCGCGCATGACTCATGCACACCTGCGTTTTGTTGATCTACTAATGAGAGAGATAACGTCGGACCCGTTGCGGCAGTGGCATCGTCTTTTTTATGCAACAGGGAATTATGTTTACTATTACAATATCTGCAAGATCTTTTCAATGGGGGTGTAGACTATGCGGGTCCGGTGCTCATACTCAATCGTAAAGGAAGAGGAGCCAAAACTAGTAAGGCATATATTTGCCTCTTTATATGTTTTACAACGCACGCTATTCACTTGGAGTTAGTTACCGATCTGTCCTCCGAAGTTTACATTCTTTCACTAAAAAGGTTTATTTCGAGGCGTGGCAAGCCTAATAAAATATATTCGGACAATGGCAAAAATTTTGTAGGTGCTAGAAATGAATTCGAGTCTTTTTTGAAAAATAGTTCGTCAGATATTTTAGAATACGCACATAGCAATAAAATTGAATTTAGCTTCATCCCTGTCTATGCAGCACACTTCGGTGGCGAATGGGAGGTAGGCGTGAAATCGTGCAAACATCACTTGCTTCGTATGACGGGCAATGCTCACCTTACCTTCGAGGAATTAAGTACCGTTTTAGCACAGATCGAAGCTATCCTTAATTCGGTATGCAAAGTTTTTTTTTGGTATTATTTAAATATTTTTATTCGATAGTAAACACGAAAATAAAAGACTAATTTGAATATTTTCCATTTAAAATGAGTAATTGTAAAGTTATGATTTTTTAAAGATTGTTCAACTTTTGTACTTAATGACGTCATCGATCGATAAAATCACGTAGCGATATGCAAATGAAGTGAAATGTTTTATAAAAATGTTACTGATTGCAACTCATATCACGAATTTGTGATGTCAAATGAAATTATTACGATATTATACATAACAAACCTATGATTTTCGATATTTTATTAATAAACAGCAAAACCGTATGTCTTTGAAACAACATTGAAGGTCAAACACTGTTACAGTTTTTTGATAAAATAACAGTCATCTTAGCTTCAATTGATATAATTTCAGGAAAATATTGTTTATAACCATAATATCTCGAAATGGTTTTGTAATCAGCATCACTTTAGTAAAACTTTGCATACCGAATTCCCGTCCCCTTTCACCATTATCACAAGATCCTAATGACCTTCTTCCCTTGAGTCCTGGCCATTTCCTGGTAGGTCGGCCACTGACTGCACCTACATACACAGAGCAGAATATCGCCTCAGCCAACATCAATTTACTTTCACGTTACAAGCGCATAGAACACATACGCTACAATTTTTGGTCAAGATGGAGCAAGGAGTACATCTCGGAGATGCAAGGTCGACCTAAATGGAAACAAAGCAACTATCATCTGCAACCCGACATGCTTGTTATCATCAAAGAAGACAATTCTCCCCCGTTGAATTGGCATCTCGGCAGAATAGTCACTGTGCATCCGGGAAAAGACGGGATAGCCAGAGTAGCGGACATCCGCACGCAGAAAGGAGTAATACGACGAGCGTTTTCCAAAATTTGTCCACTATTCCCATTGGAAGCCACTCCTTCACACTCATATTGTTGCGACACAAAAGTTAATAATCGCGAATTACAGACGAGACAAATGAGAAGATGTGCCAAGCGGCCAATCAGAGGAGAGCGCGAGAAGCATCTACGGCGACACCATCTGATTAGACGATTACGCGCTTTGCAATCAACACCTATTTTGTAAAATCGTAAAATATTTTTTCATTAAAGACGTTCATCAAGAAGTTGCGCTTTATTCACTTCATCAAAACGTATGACTAAGGAACGGCACACATATTATTTTAAATGGAAATAATATTCATAATTTTTATTCAATATATTTACACTTAAACCCACGGAAAAAAATAGGAAAAAAATTAAACGTGGTTTATTCGCATATTGAATAATAGGAAAGTAATAGGAAGTTAAAAACAATCATTCAATGAGACCATTAGCGATAACATTCTAATCACAGTTAATTATTAATATTTATATTTTAATCAGATTAATGAATTCCTATATCAATAATATTCGTGATATCCTATTACAGATGAATAATAGTATGATAAAGACTCAGAAAAAGTTTAATAATACAGAAAAAAAAACAGACAGATTGGGGAATTCAAATTACTACTTTCAGCAAGTATTTCAGATTTTAGCATCTTATTTGTGCGATGAACTAATCCGAAAATTTAGGGAATAAATAAAATTCGCCTGTGTCGAAATTTTTCTTTCCTTTATTTATTAGTAATAATCCCCATATGAGGTTTTCATGAACAAAAAGATTTAAAATAAATAAATGTAATGACTTTCAAGGATATCATTCCTGATTCAAGCCGTGAAGACTTCGAGAGGTTGAATGACATCTTCTAGTTAGTTTTACGTTAAATATCGCACAAAAAGAATCGTGAACGGTAGGTTGCTAACGTATCCCCGTATTTATATGGTTAAAAAACTTACTACATTTTATATCGATCTTCTAATTACACTTCCTATAATCTTATGTATACATATTCCCTAATAAGGGATTAGAAATAGTTTTGTAATAATGAAAGTCAAATCATGGATCATACTTAAACGAAATAGTTTAATATCAACCTACACATTACACGGATACTGACAACGTGCATGCCTATAAATTTTTATTACTCTACGTACTAAAGCGATGTATGTTTAGAATCTCTTTGTGTGGTCTTCAATGGCTATTGTTATTCTAAACGTCTCAGAAAATCACATATACTCAACGACCGTTAAAACAAATAGATTTCGATTGTTCTTATTAAACAAAGAGTACTCATTGATAAATGGTTATGTCCTTAGTATATTCTAATCTTTAGCTTAGTATGACTGGGTTAATAATATGTAAAATAAATTACCTGGACAGCTTCGAGGACCATCACCGAATGCCAGGAAACCTGCTGGACGTGTAGTCTCACTGAATCGTTCTGGATCAAATTTATCCGGGTCAGGGAAATATCGTTCATCTTTCTGAATGCAATGTATAGGTATGATAAGGTTTTCTTTAGTTTTGACTCTGAGATCCGTCCCGGATATTGTGCACGCCTCGGTACAAACTCGCGTTGTTAGCGGCGTCGATGGATGTAACCGAAGCACTTCACAAGCAGCATTTAATGTAAACTGCATCGCACACACAGCTTCATAAGTCAAACCTTTATATTGTTCCAAGCAATCATTCACCTCCACGCGAATTTTTTCTTGGATATCCTGATGTTTGGCCAGCTCGTAAAGCATGAATGACAAATTGGTAGCACTCGTTTCCAACCCGGCGAGCATGAATATAAATGAGTTAGACGTTATTAATGCATCCGTCATTTGAAACTCACTATTGGTCTTTTGTTCATTTAGTAATAATTGAAGAAAATCTTTTCTCTCCGCACCTGTTGTACGCCGTTCGTCTAGGACCCGAGTAATAATCGAAGTGAAAAACATTTCAACATCTTCTGGATACGTCTTTAGATTGAGTAACTTGAAAAGTCTTGGACTGAACGTCCGGCAGTAACGTTTAAGGATAGCTGAGCGACTGGTTCTAAACATCCTCTGCGCCATCTTGAGAAATGGGGAATCAGGATCTTTCAGAGATCCGGGGTTTACTCCGAAAGCGCAACTACCTATCAAGTCAGTAGTGAAGCGGACCATCAGGTTTGCTACATCAATTTCATTTCCCGTATTTTGAATTAATACAGCTCGTAAATTTTCCGTACATTCTACAATAAGGGGAAACATTGCCTTCATCTTAGCTGAAGAGAAGGCAGGTGTGATAATATGCCGCATAGCCTTCCATTCTGCACCGCTCATATTAGAAACATTCCGTAGTAAAGGTTCCCGATTTGTGTCAGTATTTACTGACATGCGATCGGTGAAATTAGAAAACTGAGTTGACATTACATTTTTCACTAATTCATAATCAATTAGCATTAACGTTGGTCTTCGCGCTTGAAACATTCCCACATATTGTTCGTTTTTAAAATTGTCGTAAAATTCTTGGAGCATTTTCGAATAACTTTTTTTCATCATAAACATGGGAGCAAAGTTGCCGAAAATAGGACAGGGTTCTCTGTAAGGCACATTTCTTGTTAGCCAATAGTTTCTGCCTTTGGAAGAGTAATGAAAGATGGACAATATTAACAATAGAAGAACTGCGATCACTGTTAGAAAAACGAACACCGACATTGTGTCATGTAAACTGTATCGAGTGTAGAGAAAAACCAGGATACTTGACGCGATGACAGTCGAGAATTCCGCGCGTTTGTAAACAAAGCGAGTCAAGTTCCGCGTAGTAGAGCCGGCGCGGGGACCAGACCGCGCGAGTGAATACCAACGAGTGCGTACCGCGGCGCGCGAACCGATTGTGTTCGCCGGCGATAAGGCGCGAGACAAGGCCACGTGACGTCAACAAACACACTGTGATTTGCATAAATCCAGGAATGCTATACTACAGGTCAAGCACCGCGTATTAATACTTAAAGAATAACACTCTTACGATGAAGTCCACAGATTGAATATTTCGTATTTCTGTTTAATTTGTAAAGTGGCTGCTGGTGATTTAATATAATATAGTTAGATGGGATCTGTAAACTGTCGCCATTTCATCACATTATTCGCTAAACCATTTAACTTATAAGTGGGACCCTTTTAGCGTCGTGTTATTTACAAGATTATTTTACTACCACTTTGCTTATGTAAGTAGCTGTGTCACCTTGAGCTGGTAAAAAAATGAAAAATAAAAAAAGAAACTGCGGGAACCGGTCAGTCACTCACTGGGGTAGTAACTTTTATGCCAGTGGATACATTAACATGGCCGGTTACACAGCTTGCAGACAGATGCTGACACAGACTTTTTTTAAATGTATGTGGTGTCAAGTCAACCAAAATAGTACTAAATTTAGAACAATCCCGGGTTTGGGGCTTAAAAATTCCGATTAAATTAATATCAACTCTGTTTTCTATGACTCCACGCCTGCTTAAAATAGGAATCTTTTTGAGATAGAGAACTTATAAATCTGGATCTTTTTAAACTATTCGTGGGGATTTAAGTTTTTTTTTTATTATATTCTAGAATATGTACGCTTATACAGTTAAAATTACACTTAAACCCTACTCAGAAACCTTCTCCATACGGAAATACTGTGTTCCGGTTAGGTTAGAATTCAGGTACGATGTGTAGCATGTGCATTGTGCATACTTATGCAATATTTTGGGAGTATTTTCCCATACCGTATATTTGGCTTAATTAAATAAGATGAAATAAAACCATGCCATGCTATTATTTACTAAACAAAGCATTGCGTAATGCAAAAAATGAGAAAAGTTAGTTTATCTGAAGAAAATTTGTGAACCATAGTTTGGAATGTGCACTTGGGGAAAAGGTTCCTTCAACAAAAATAACACAAAGTCCTATTAAATATTACATATTTAGACTGCTTTTACTATATACTGAAAATCTCAAGCACATTTATAAAATCAAAGTTTATCTGGGGGGCAATTGTAACTTTGAATATTAAGATACGATATTAGTGCCGTTCTTTTACTAATAAAAATGGTTTATGAAAACAGAGTGATGAAAGGCTCCACTTATTAACAAAACAATAACTGTCCACTTAATATCAATAGGTGAGAAAAGATACTACTCTGATTATATCGTTATTATACTAATTTGAAAAAAATACACATAAGAATAACAATTTGTATGTAAGCATTTCTGTAAATATTTATGTTTATAAAAATTGCGGTTATTCAATTTATTATATCAAAAATTGCGGTCACTTAAAACAACTCCGCCCCGCAGCTTCACCGGCGTGGTTTTTGGGGGTACATCCTAGAAGTGTCTTATTTTCGTAGATCTATAGAACTAATGATATATCAAATTAGAAAAAAATATCCTGTTAGTACCACGTAGCTTGAATACGACAAATTAAAATTTCGGCGTAGGTTATAATGTCAACCATATTGTTTGTACGTCGAACGTATTTATACGTACGTATCGTACGATTACGTTCGATCTTCCAGTACGTATGTTATAAAGGTAAGGTTGTAAGTTGTAAGGGGTAATCTCCAGAGATTAGGATCCAGATCCTAAGAAGAAATAGTGAATATTATTCCACCAATTGCAAAATACTCTGATTGAGTAGGCTTGCTAATCTTTATAAACCAATGGAATTATATTGCGACCCAATTCTTAATTTTTACTTTATTGTATTTACTTGGGTTGTCTGGAAGAGATCGCTCTTAGTGATAAGACCGCCAGTTGTACTTAGGCTTTTGTACCGATCTTTTTTTTGTAATTGTTGTTTTTTTTGTAATGTGCAATAAAGAGTTTTATTATTATTATTACCTAAGTATGTAAAATAAGGTATATTGACATTGATCTAGTGTATTTTTTGTGTCCTATTAAAAGTAAAATATCATTAACTGCGACAGCCGTGGCCGAGTGGATAGGTGATAAGCTTCTCAGTCCAGGGTTTGCAGGTTAAATCCCCGCTGAGAGCAACATTTATGAGATGAGCATAAATGTTTGTTTCTTAGTCTTGGATGTTCCCATAAAACAAATATTACTTAGTTTGGGACTTACTTGATCTGTGTATTTTATTATATCTGTATATTTATTTTAAATTAATCTATACTTATAATAAATCTGTAGAGAGGTCAATTCTGTACATGAAATATATTTTCAAAATAACTATCAGGGGGTGATTAGTGATCGATACTGATGCCAAAAATGCAATCAGTAAAATTTTTGTCTGTCTGTCTGTCGGTTTGTATGTTCCATATGGAAACAAAAACTACTCGACGGATTTTAACGAAACTTGGCATAATTATTCTTCATACTCTTGGGCAGGTTATAGTATACTTTTCAACAGAGTAGTAAAGGGGAATTTGGGGATATTTTGGGAAAACGGTAGAAATTACTACATTTTTTAAGCTTCCGTCGCGTGTGCAGCCTTAATGTTTATAGTTACATAGCAATCATGTATCACGGAAATATTAAACATAAAATAGTCTAAAAAATATCCTTCAACAGCATACGTCTATCTTTTATGGTTGACTCACAATATCACGTGTAACTCCTAATAGCTTAGCAGTTCGGAGCATTCTGATTATATTTGATTACTCTTACGTTTATAATACTCTCATTCATGCCTTATTTAAAAAATTTAAATCATTACCTATTCAATAAAATGAAAAGAATCATGGAAATCGGTAGAGAAACACCGAAATTACACATGAAATAAGTCATCGCGCCCGTGATCAAAACGAAATAATTACTAATTTACATATTACATACTAGATGGCGACAGTAGTTGTAATTGTTATAAGTTCTTCATAGCGTTTTACTCAACTCAACTTCAACTCATCCTAAAAATTAGTTTATGTTCGGAGACACTAAACCGTTCATATGAGCACTTTCACAGAAATCACAAAGCTACACTGTTCAGGAGTGCTATAAATTCCGATCATTGCGCTAAATTTCACAAAGCTTGAGCAGTGATTGAAGAATCCTCAGATATTTAAACAACAACGCCACCCGTGCGAAGCTGGGCCGATCCACTAGTCATTACTATATCTTATCTCTTATAAACTTTTTTTGTCGAAGAGATGATATTTTAAACATACATACATGCGACATGCGACATGATAGTCCAGTGGGTAGAACACCCGCCCGAAAACAGAAGGGCGTGAGTTCCAATCCTGGGTCGGGCCTACACCATTTGTCTTTTCTAAAGTCATACGTGTGGTTAATTTATCATGGTTGTTAACGGCGAGGGAAAACATCGTGAGGAAACCCACATGGCTGAGTTGTACATGCCGTTTTGTACGAATACACTGTCACATGACTAATCATGTGACAGTGTATTCGTACAAAACGGCGATAGGCCTGCCCCCTATCACGTGAGTACACTGTCCAAGCAAAACGTGGGTACCTTCTCTGGAAACTAGATGGCGCTGCCATGTGAGTTCAGAAGTATTGGTACCTCTGCCAACCCCTTCGGGGATAAACGGCGTGAACGTTTATGTTATGTTTATGTTATGTTACATATATACATATACTCACAGCCATAAATCCCAGAACGGGGTAGCCAGAGCCGAAGAGCTAGAAACTCCTCAGCAACATTTGGAAGTTGATAGGGGTTAAGATGTTAAAAATAAAGTATCGTTGGTGATGGGTATCCAACCGCATCGCCCAAAAACCACTTTAAAAAAGAAGACACCGATTGACTGGTCATTAGGCTAGTCATTGCTCGATTTACCGCATTACCCTTTTTCACTCTTCTTTCAATGTCTTCATCACATTTTCCATCCCTTGTAAACAAACTTCCCAGATATACAAACTCCTTCACCTGTTCCACATCTTTACCATCAATCACAATCGCGCATTCTGTCACATCTTCCTGTCTCTCAAAAACCATCGTTTTGGTTTTATCCACATTCACCCTCATTCCCTTTCTTACAAAAGACTCACATGCGATATTCATCATCTCTTGCAACTCTTCTGCCGATGATGCAAGTAGCACTTGATCGTCAGCATACAAGAGGCTTTTAATGATGAATCCACCCATTCTTAGTCCATAATCACTTTCACGCAACTCTGTCAAACAGTCATCCACAAATTGAAGAGCCACGGAGAAGCTACACATACCTGTCGGACACCCCTAGAGATGCCGAACCAGTCAGTGTTTTCCCCGTTTACTCTTACACATGCACTATAATCCTCATAGAGTGATACCAATGCACGTATAAGTTAACTCCCCAAACCGAACTTGGATAACACCTACTCATAAATAAAAGATTTAATAACATCTTTTATTTATGAGTAATAATCCCCACATGAGGAATTCATGTCAAAAAACATTAAATTATGTGATAGTTAGGCGTTTCCAACATTTGCATTCTATCTGAAAAGGTAGACAAGTGGCCGTCCGAATTAGTTAAAATTCGGAGGTAGGAAACGCAAACACTACTTGAACGTGTAAAAAAGAAACAAAGGATAGAGAAATTTCGCGCTGGATGCCAACTGACACTGTAGCTCAGTTGGCAGAGCGACGGGGGCGTATACCCGAAGGTCGCGGGTTCGAACCCCGCCAGTGTCGAAATTTTTCTTTCCTTTAATAACATCTTTTATTTATGAGTAATAATCCCCACATGAGGAATTCATGTCAAAAAACATTAAATTATTGGATAACACCTCCCAAAACACTTTCTTACCACCCTATCAGACGCCTTCTCTAAATCAATGAAGGAGCAATACACCTTTTAGCTCTTAGCTAAGAACTTTTCGGTGATGCTCCTTAGAGAGAAGATTTGATCCATACATCCCATTCCTTTCCTAAATCCCACTTGCACATCCCATATTTTCATTAATTACTCTTTCAATCAGTACCTTAGCATACAGTTTACCAACAATGCTGAGTAAGCTAATGCCGCGGTAGTTTTTAGCCTCTTGGTGTGACCCCTTTCCTTTATATAGAGGCACAATCACCGCCTTGCACCAGTCTCGTGGACCTTTGCCACTTGACCAGCATTTCCGGAAAAGGAAGTACAACCATGAATAGAATTTATTGATATTTGATATGGATTATGATTATCTGAAATAAATTATTTAAATTGAATTGATAATATTTAATTGAATTGTATAAACGATAATTAGCTAATATTTAAAAGAAATGTTCAAAATATATTTGTTTTTATCAAAAACAAAAATTTAACTTATCAAAAACTCAGTAAATTAACAAAGTAGCTAAGTAACACAGATCATATTGCACATAATCGATGTAAAAAGGAAATTACTAATTAAGGTATAATATCAAATGAATGTTAATAATAGCAGAAAATATAAATTCTTTGTTACATCAAATCGAATCAATTTCGAAAAAAAAAATCAATAAATCTCAAATAAAACTGAAACTTCTGTAGTGAAATGTATATTTTGTTGTGAAACTGAAGTGTGTGAAAAGAATATATGATTTTGTATATTGATATGACGGCAGTTATTATTGAACTTGCATCGCAAGGCCTATATCGATCAGAATCGTACGAATCGCTAAACTTAAAGTGAGTAATTTATTAGCTCTAAAAATAGGCTTAAAATATATACAGGGTGTAATTGTAATGACTGTTTTCCTTGAAAAGTATGATTAATTATCACGTATAGAGGCAGAATTCGATGAAAAAAAACACACTTATTTTTTTTCAAATTTTGTTAAAATTTGCACTAAGAAAGTAGTACTATTGACACCAACACGCTCAATGTATGCGTGAAACGCGATGACAAGGCGGGCAACTCAGCTGACAGCTGCGACCCGCCGTGACCCTTAACCGGCGGCCAAATCAAATCAAGGCCAGTAAAGTAATCAATCGAACTTAGCTTCTAATATCTTCTTATTTTTTACATGTTATTATTTGACATGATAAATTTGAATAACACTACCCCATAGTTAATACTGCGTTGGAATGCGGCAGTATGTTCAGAGAAAAATTCATAATTCGTAAACATCGATCGCCGCGAAATTCAAAATCTGCATGTATCAACAAGTCGGGCGGGCTTGTCGGCATTACATCAAAGGAACAGTATTAGTACTAAGTTAGTTGTTTGTAGCTCATTGTGTTTGTGTCGCTTATGATTGGATGTCACTTTGATTTTTCGCATTAATTTTCGGAGTGTGAGTTCAGTTTTAGTATCTTGTGTTGTGATTGTGTTGAGTAAATATGGCGTACACGAACCAGCAAAGTTCAGTGTTGGTGTTTTATAATATTAATTCTCAAAATGTTCTGCGTTTTGCGCAAATAAAGGTGATAGCCCGGATCTGCCACTGCCAATCAAAACGGGGTGAGTTATTTTTATTCGTATTCTTTAGTTAACTGTGATAAAGTACAGATACACCCGTTTAGAGCCCTTTAGCCCCGAGAGAGTTTAGTAAACAACAAGAACTCCTCCAATTTCGATGTCGGTTAATGAATGAATAGGTATCTCTTGCGCACTTTATTTTATGCCAAGTAAATGCATCGTTTCGAGGGTCTCTATTTGTTTTTAACTTTATTATCTTACGCTCATGAAGTACATACATTACATACATACTCACGCCGTTACTTCCCATTGGGGAGGCAGAGATGTAAAGTAAAACAAAAATAGCGGTAGCTGATTATTTAGGACGACAGTTTTGTTATAATCGTCGGTGTTAATTAATAGAGATAGATTTTTTACATACATATTCTCACGCCATTAGTTCCCATTGGGGTAGGCAGAGACTATCGATCGCCACTTCGTACGATCCTGGCAAACCTCTCTAGCTTTGTTTACATCCATCAATCTTTTTACTTGAAAATGTTTGAATTACACTACCCCATATTTAATACTGGATTGAAATACGAGGCGACTAAGACCACAGCCTCACCAGGCGCGGCGATAAGTTCAAAGAAAAATCAAACATAGCCGCGAAATTCAAAAAATTTTTGCATTGCTGTCATAGTGCGGTTTATACGGTCACGAGCAAGTGTGCGCAAGACTAGATGGTCACATGACGCGCCCGCTGTTCTCTGTGTGTGGGTGAGACATTATACGGGTAGGAACTAGGAGTGTGTGCGCTAGGCTAGTGTAGATAACCACAGTTTTCCATCTGATGGAGAAAGTAGGTTTTTCTGCTAAAGCGGTTTTAATCTTTTTGTTTATTTCATATGGTGGATATTAAGCATTAAACTTTAATATACGAATTAATATTGAAGTAACAATCGCCGTCAAACTAACACGCTGTATAACGTACTACATTTCTTCACAAAACAACAAAAATAATAAATATAAACAGTTATTATAAAAACAATCAACAACATTTTGTTTGCGACCCTGAATCTGGAAAATGGGTGTTATTTCAGCATACTTTAACGGTGCAGGGGAGCCGATGACACTGATGTGCAAGCGACAATAACATCACACGTCATCTAAACCTAATAAAACTAACAATTTACTAAATCCCACATACTAAGTTTTTTTTATAAATTTAAAAGTCCATACATATTGTACTAACAAAGCAATTACTTAAAATATTAAATATTTAGCAAAATTCATCGAACAAAACATGAATACATACAAACCAAGTGCCTTTTTTCAAATGACCTTACAAAGTATTTAGAAAAATCAAATTAGCGCAGGGGATTTCTGAAATAGTAGTAAATAAGCTTTACACTTTGGCACCAAAGGCAAATCGACTAGTCGCACAGTGTATAAATTGATGATCGCCGGCTTCATGTACGAATAGATGACACAAATCCAATAGCACCGTAGCGGTCAAATAAGCTCCGTACTACTACCAAAAGTATTACTACTACTATATATTGCTCTTTGTAATACATTCTTAATTGTTATCTTTTGCAAGTTATTCAGTGATACTAATTATTAAAAGTATACCATGCCATTCTTCATCATAACTTGCCACGTAAAATTATCGTCCATAGAAAGTCCAAAGACTCTTTTGATTTACTGCATATTAATATTAAAATGATACGTACATCAGAGAAGGGCGTCACTCTTGCGGTGAGCGAGGTAAGTAGTTTCAGTGCGTTGGCTCGCACCAGCACCGCCTCCCCTCGGTTCGTGAATGTCTCCAGAGCAAACTGAGCCAAGGATTCGCCGGGCACCTCTGGAAACAAGGATATTTTCAAAATTTGAAGAGATATTCCAACTAATAAACAACTGTTTGCTGCTATTAGGCGAATCAGTTTGTGTCTGCGAAACTTATTAGATAGCTTTTCAATATAATTTATTCTTGCTCCATGCCGAGAAAACTATGAATTAAGCACTCATTCTCATATTTTTTGGTACAAATCAAATGTCGGGTTTAAATTTCTTACAGCGCTTTCACACAGCAGACGGCAGAGGACACAGCAGGCAGCAGCGCGGCTCGCTGTCTGGCCAGCCCGAGTGTTGTGCTAGCTATCACTGTGCCAGTGTATTGGTAGTACTCACGCTCAGCCACCGCAGACAGCAGCGCGGCTCGCTGTCTGGCCAGCCCGAGTGTTGTGCTAGCTATCACTGTGCCAGTGTATTGGTAGTACTCACGCTCAGCCACCGCAGACAGCAGCGCGGGCTGCAGCGCCAGCGCGGCCAGCACGGCGGCGGCGGCGGCCCGCTGTCCGGCCAGCCCGCGCGCCACAGCTGACCACAGCGCACGGATTGCGCCGCCTGCAAAGCAGTCGCTCCAACGCTGCAATAAAAACGTACACTTAGAAAGATGTACCGAGAAACATTATTTACTCTTGACATTTACAGAAATATATATATTTCGCTTTGGGTTTGTTTGGCAGGAAAGCAGGCTGAGTCCTTTCAAGCCCTATCTGCAAGTCTGTGTTGCTCGATCTACATTCACACACAAAATCTGTCGTAACCTCACTTTTCACTAAACCATTCTCGCTCTAAATGGCAACATAATCTTTCCTGCAGTATCACCTCTCAATCTTTCAGCAATCTAACAGCAGCCAGCACTGCCAGCACACCGTCCAACCTCGGACTACTCTCCTGACACCCAGCAGTTTACACTACTTTCACCATCAAAATCGAGAACAGCTCACGCTTCTAAGCATAAGCTAAACTCTAAAACCAGGTAAAAAGGGTAAAACCTGCGCCGGCAACTCTCCATCCTTCAGCAATTTAACAGACAGCAGCCAGCGCTGCCAGCGCCCCGTCGGGATATCGGAAACATGTGTGGAACATTCTAACCGTATACTATACACTCACGCTACTAAACCCAAACTTTACTCTAAAACCAAGGAAAAATATGTTACCTGCGGCAGCAATCCATATTTTCTGCAACCTAACGATAGCTACGAGGGGCGCCTGAAAAGTTTTGAGCCTAAGTACCTTTAAGTATCACTAATGAGTCGGTATCCACAGCACTAATTACAAGTATCCTAAATACTACGAGGGCGGGTCAATAAGTCCGTGACTTTTTGAATTTCTGACCTCTTTACTGAAACAGCAACACTGCTCCTGTGAACTGGCATCTATCAGTTGACTCCTGTCTAAATTTTAACTTGCGGCGTCAGTTAGTTTGTGTTTGACAGCTATTTTTATCATACTACTCTCATATTTAAGGAGAAAATGGAAAAAAGTGAATGTCGTGGGCTTATTAAGCATTATTTCTTGCGAAAAAAAACCATTACCGAGACCAAGGCTAAGCTTGATAAATACTATGGGGACTCTGCAACATCGATTTCAATGGTAAAAAAGTGGTTTACTGAATTTTGTTGTGGCCGTACAAGCACTGAAGATGCCGAACGTCCTGGACGCCCAGTTGAGGTCTCTACACCCGAAACAATCGAAAAAATGCACGATATAGTGTTGGCCGACCGAAGATTGAAAGCGTTGCACAGTGATTCGCGTAGAACAAGCTAGGTGGACAAAAGTCATTGTCCAATTTCCTGGAATTGATCGTTTTATGTTGTCAAGAACAACCCTATTATCTCATTTCCAAAAATTGATTGTGCAAAGTCCCGTTATGGCTTGCTAATGAGGTGTTAAAGGGTAAGTAATGACGATTATTACTAATTTGTAATCGTCTCAGTTGCAATTTTGCCACATATTCGACAACACCTCATGGCTTGTGCAGTAAACGAATCAGTGTTGTGTGCTATGGATCCTATTAGTAAAGGTAAGAACATTATATTTTTATAGAAATCTTACTCCTAGGTCACTAAATCCAATAAAATTTTACGGTCTAAAAGATAGTGGGAAAAACACAAAGAACAATTATTATTTTTTAATGTTTTATAGACTGCAACTTTTTGTCTCCACATGTCTCCGGGTTAGATTTTATATGTGTCGTAGATCTAAGCCTAAACTTAATATTAAACATCACTTTCCATGCTCCTTTTTTGCTCTAACATTTTTTTTATTTTTTTTACAGAGCAAGTGCTTAGTTATTCGAAAATTGAATTTTTCGAAGAGTGGATCAAACACGATAAAGAAAACAGAAATTCACGCATTTTCGATTTTCTTTCGGTTAAATTTGATCTCTCAAATATAACCGAAGTATCCTTGCGTGAAATCACCAAGAGCATCGCTGCTAGTAGCACGAAAATAGCCCAGAAATGGAATAGTGCTAGTCGCATTAGGGAAAGGTTTCTCTCTATGCATAAAACATGGCTGGAAGGCACAGACTTTCATTTCAAGGTGTCTGTTAACCCTCCAGTTGGCACCACTTCTACTGAGGGTGCTCAGTGACCGGGAAGACCTCAAAAGAGCTTTGAGGAGTCATCATATAAAACAAAAAAACGACGTGTGGACAGCATCGTTTCTGAATGGAGTGCAAAAGAGTTGGCAATTGCTGCAGAAGTAGCTAGTAGATCGGAAGGCAAGCGGAACGTTGCCCAAGCCATAAAACGAGCGAGTGATGAAACAAGTGTTGAGCAAAATGTAGCCTGCCCTAATGGAAGACTTCTCACCAATATTGAAGCGTGTGCCTATTATATGGACGCTAAGTGTACAAGTCACACGAACAAAGCTACGAGGAAGTGGGAAATGAAGGCAGGACATAAAGTGTTACCATCATACTATAGTATACGTAAGTGTTTTTTATCCTGTTATCCCCCTTCGGAGCACATTTCTGTAACGGAAACGTGCAGAAATTAAGCTACAATCGATTTTAGACAAAACTGCTGAGAGATTAGTAAAAACACAGGAAGAATATATAAGAAGTGTGCTTCCACAAAATTCGTTCGCCCATTTCGCGACCTTATGTAAATATCCCTCGTAATGAAAATAATTACATAGAGTCGAATTCTTCAGATGATGATAGTGATAGGGAATGATTGTAACATATATAGAATATTATTTTTTAAGTAACATAACATAAACATAAACGTTCACGCCGAATATCCCCGAAGGGGTTGGCAGAGGTACTAATACTTCTGAACATCACGTGACTTTGTCACCTGGTGTTCAGAGTACCCACGTTTTGCATGGACAGTGTACTCACGTGATAGGGGGCAGGCCTATCGCCGTTTTGTGCTAATAGACTGTCACATGACTAAGTCTAACTCAGCCATGTGGGTTTCCTCACGATGTTTTCCCTCACCGTTAACAACCATGATAAATTAACCACACATATGTCTTTAGAAAAGACAAATTGGTGTAGGCCCGACCCAGGATTTGAACACTAGTCGTTTGCACGATAACCGAGTGTTCTACCCACTGGGCTATCACGGTTGCTTTAAGTAACTGACTTGTAAACATTTGTTTTTCATATTAGTTTTAAGTTTAGAAAAATGTTTAATGTGAAAGAAATCATGATTTTTGTATTTATTTTAATATATATATATTAATGAAATATATATATCATTTTTTGTATTTTTATTTACACTACCCCCCTCCCATTTACCTTAAGTCATGAAATGTAAAAAAATAATTAAGCACAAATAGAGCCATTCGAGTCGAAAAATAATTTTGTCCATCTAGCTTGTTCTACGCGAATCACTGTGCGTTGTTTAATCGCAATGTGGAGGAGTTTTTGTAACCGTGGACGAAACATGGATCCATCACAACACACCAGAGACCAAACAACAGTCAAAACAGTGGGTTTCTAAGGGTGAATCGGCGTCAAAGAAGGCCAAGGTGGGTTTGTCAGCCAATAAAGTTATGGCGACTGTTATTTGGGATGCACGCGGGATAATCAACATTGAATACCTACAAAAGGGAAGAACAATCAATGGGGAATATTATGCCAACTTATTGCACCGATTTAATGACAATTTGAAAAAAAACCGACCTCATTTGGCCAAGAAAAAAGTTCTTTTCCACCAAGACAATGCAAGGGTGCACACATGTGCAGTTGCCATGGCAAAAATCCATGAATTGGGCTATGAATTGCTCCCTCATCCGCCCTATTCTCCAGATTTGGCTCCGAGCGACTACTACTTGTTCCCAAACCTGAAGAAATGGCTAGGTGGAAAAAGATTTGACTCCAATGATGAAGTCATCTCGCAAACAAAGGCCTATTTTGAGGACCTCGACAAATCTTTTTTTTTTGGAAGGGATAAAAAATTGGAGAAGCGTTGGACAAAGCGTATAGAGCTCAAGGGAGACTACGAAAAATAAAATTATTTTTTTATCAAAAAATTATCATCATTACGCTTTTAGTAATTGAACCATAAACATTTACCATGTCCGAGTCATCCGCGCTTTGCACGAATGGATTGGAGTACAGAGCTATCATAAAATTCCTCACAAAGAAGAACAAAACGCCAACGGAAATATTTAAAGAGATGGTAAACATGGTAAGGAGTCGCTCGAAGATGATCTTAGGTCGGGACTCCCAAACACCGCCCTTACCGAAGAAAATATCCAAAAGTGAAACTAAGTTGTGGCCGATAGCCGAAGCCATAAGCATTAGCAAGGAAAGAATCGGAGACATTTCGCACAATCATTTGCACATGAGAAAGGTGTGCGCTCGATGGGTGCCGAAAATGCTCACGCCGCGCCGCTTGACAAACAGCGTCGAGTCACAACTTCGCAGGAGTTTTTGGACCTCTGTAGCGATAATCCTGACGATGTTTTTTCTCGCCTTGTCACTGCACATGAAACGTGGATACGGCAGTACGATCTGGAGTTAAAAAAGAGTCAATGTAGTGGACAGAAAAGGGACAAAAGCCGCCTCGAAAATTCAAAGTGGAAAGGTCGGCTTCCAAGCTCATGGCGACTGTTTTTTGGGATTGTGAAGGAATTTTGTTTATTGATTCCCTTCCAAAAAATACTTCAATGAACGGAGATTATTACTCGGCATTGTTGACAAAATTGCGTCAAGTGGTTGTTGAGAAAAGGAGAGGCAAACTGACAAAAGGAGTCCTGTTTCTGCAGGAAAATGCGCCCGTCCGCACTGCACGCGTTGCAAGGCGTGCCCTCGCCGACACAGGATTTGAAGAAATCAATCACCCGCCCTACAGTCATCATCAGACCTGGCCCCTAGCGATTATTTCCAAAGACTGCGAATATTTTTTGGGAGGGTTAAAAGCCCTTTTTTAATAAAAGTAAGAAGTGCATTAAATAAGAGGGAGATTATATTAAAAAATATTTTTTTATACATTTCCATCAGCAGTTTTAATACTTTAGGCTCAAAAGTGTAAGTGTCATGTCCAGTGGCAACCCGTGGCTATTGCAGCCAGAAACATGTATACGCTCATGCTGTTAAGCCTAATGTGACCTTTAAACAAATGATACCTGCCCCAGCACCTCTCTATCCTTCAACAGACTAACATAGCGCATCATATCGTCTCCAGCTGTTCTTTTTGTAGCCGATATGAGTAAAATGCCTTTACCGTAAACCCACGCTATTTATCTTAAGCTAAACTACACAGGTTAACCATAACAAACCTGTTTCAGCAACCCTACATCTTTCAGCAGTCTAACGGCAGCTAGCACAGCCAATGCCCCGTACAGCTGTTACCTCTACCATCAAAGTCAACAGCAGCCTACGTTCATAAGTCTAACCTAATCTTGCGCTGGCACCCCTCCATCCTTCAGCAATCTTGTCAACACAGCCAATGCCCTATCGAATCTCAAGCTGTTCGCCTTGCATCTGAATATTTGAAAATGATGCTTCACCATCAAGATCAGCAACATGAGTGGAACGCTCTAAACTTAGACCCATACTATTTGTTTTAAGCTAATCTTAGAACCTGGCAAACAGGTTAAATCTTAGTCGGCACCCTCTAGCTCTCAGCAATGTGACACAGCTAGTGCCCCATCTAATGCACCGGTCTTCCTTGCAGCCGGTAATTCGTACCACCTTTATCATCAAGGTAGAGAGCTTGATTAAATTACCTGCGCCGGCACCCCTCCATCCTTCAGCAATCTGACAGCAGCCAGCACAGCCAGTGCCCCATCCAATCTCCAGCTGTTCCCCTTGCAGCCGGCGCCACGCAGCACGCCGCACGTGGCCGCCACGCCGCGCACCGCCGCGTCCTCCGACACCGAGCACCAGGTGGAGTTTAGTGTGTAGCGGATGCAGCGGACCAGCTCGGATAGGTAGCCTTGGAACACGAGGGATATTAATTGATTGTAGAAATTAGTTGAAATGTTTTAATGATTTTATTTTTGTACCTCATTTGTGTTCCAAGTATTCCGATCAAAGCAAATATTGAATGAAACGTGGCGATTGAATCAATCAAGACTTGGTTTAATAACCAAAATATTATTATGCTGATTTTTACTTTGTTACATGTTAAAACTAGTTAGTTACTAGGGGGGGAATTTAAAGGTGCCGTTTTTTGTTTCTTTGCATATATCTCGGAAACAATGTGTTCTAAAAACATACAACTTTAAAGAAAATTAGATCCGATTAAATATGCTTCTATATCTTACATGGTTTTCAAAATATATCTGCTGATGAAACTTTATAATCTTGAAATTGGGTTTCCATCGAAAGAAGCATCTATATACTTTTTTGAATGGCCCAATAAGCATCTAATGAGAATATTTAAGAACTTCAACAAGAAATCCATTTCAACCAAGCCAAAAACACGACTTACCAAGCGTATGAAAATTCTTCATATCAATTTTATCCAAGCAAGCCAGTAATATATTGAGCAGCCCCTCCGCCTGCCATCCCTCACCCCCGCTGAGCTCCATTGCTACCACACAGCGGGTCATCACCTTCACTATCTGTATATGAAGTTGTATGATGTCTATCGTGTCTTGTTGGGATTGTTGGGGAAATAACTGGTCTCGGCTGAGGAGACCTATCATTGTTGTTTCGCTGTCCATGAAGGAAGTCTTTATCCAGTGTTTTGTGCCACCTGAAACAGATTTTTTAAATGTATGAAAATAGCAATTCGGGAAGTATTTTTTAGCTAACTTAAGAAAATGTATCGATCGGAAATTACACAAGACATTTAGTTTACATGATGCTTGCAGGATAGCTTTAAGGCACAACGTGACTCTTAAATTCCCAATACTAATAATTGTAAGTGACAAAATCCTGATAATAATACCATCATATCCAAAATTACCTTCTCCCGGCATCTCATCCATATAAGTGACGAGGAACCTCAGTAGCGCAGTGAGAAGTGCCACGTCTCGCGGCGAGGCGGGCGGAGCATCCATGAACCGGGACAGGGCGCCGCGCCATGGTAAGGACGATAACTCGGTTAGACGGACGGATGAGACCTTTACTAGGTGTGTGTAGCTGTGAAAGATTATTTTGGGTTAGGTCAAATAGGTTCAAATTAACTGTAGGTTGAAATAGCTAATTTCTATTGTTGATAAATTTTCGCTAACCTGCAAATATGTATAAAAAATCTATTTTTATTCATGACTGAACGTTTACGGGAAATATTTAGCTGACATGATATTTTGGGTCGTAATCGTAACTTCACTTCATCAATACGATTAAGCATGGACTGTTTCTTACAAAACAACAAAATAACCCAGATAAAAATTTATAATTCGTACCACTGCGTGTACAGTAAAGTTTGTCTAAGTATTACTTCAAGGCTTATGAGCCTTTCTCGTGATGTTTTCTGCGAGCTGTGATATGGCTTGTGCCGCATCCGGTGTGCGAGTTCTATCGAATCGTGTACTTTAACAAGGAGAAAAAGAGACATGAATACGTATTGTTTTCACTCTAATGCATGGAAATCGAAGAAACAATACAAATACAAATTCAATTATAACTCGCCATCCGCCCACTGGTTCTGTGTAATTCAAACTTCGGAATATAACCAACATAATCGCAATCAAACAAAATGATTCCTACCTCTCCAAAATCGCCAAACTGTCATAGACCTGCGAATGCGAAGTAGCATTTTTCAGATGTGTCAACGCAGCAGACATCGAATACAGAGGACAGGCGGCCTGCAGACTGGCCACGTCATGAGGAGTCACCCTTAGTAACAAAGGTCCTGGGCCTGAAGCTCCCTCGTATAGAACCCTTTGAATGGGGTTCCAAGCGAGAGACCAGCGTACTCGTAAGGGCGCACGCCATTCTTCTTCACTTTGTAGCCATTCTATGTACAAAAAAATATTTTTATTAAAATTATTTGACTATCATTATAATATAATGATACAAATCTGTAATTTTTAATAAGTATAATTCTGCAATTTCTTAAGAATTACTAATAAAAAATGACCACCTAAATGGAGACCCATATGAGAACATAAGCATAAGCATAAAGCATAAACGTTCACGCCGCATATCCCCGAAGGGGTTGGCAGAGGTACTAATACTTCTGAACATCACGTGACTTTGTCATCTGGTGTTCAGAGTACCCACGTTTTGCATTCATGCATTTTCATGAGAACAATGTAAATAAAAAGCTAGCTGAATTTTTATGTTTTACTTAGAAAAAGACTAACCTGAATTTCTCAGTCTCTCACCTTCGTAAATCCATTGCAACAAAACATAATACATATTTCAAGTTACAGCAAAACTCACCAGCACTAGAATGCACCCTATTACTACTCGTATTCCAGTACGCCTGCACGGGAAACGGCAAACAGGTCCTGGCCACAATGTTAGCAGGTAATGCCAGCACTCTCTTCCTGCTGCTGTCCAGGTCTTGTAGCACGAACCCGTCCCACACCAGTACTGCTAGCACTTGGAATGACATCTGCACCAGGGCTTGGTCCGATGGGAATATTAGGATTGCTAGAAGTTATTCAACAGCTATGAGAAAAATTAAAACGTTAGAAACAAGGTGGTATATTAATATCTTGAACGGATGGCTGTTTAGGACTAGTAAAATGATGAGCCCATGTTAAAAAGCCTTATACACGATCGGTTTCCGACCACCGACCAACGTGTCTTTGGTTGAGTTAATATAAAAGTGGAAGTCTGTTGTTCCGATCAATATTTGGTCGGAATCGCATCTCCTCCAATTTAACTGAATAGTTGATTCCAACCACCGACCGTGTAGGACGAATACAAAAATCGGTTGTTCCGACCAAGGACACATGGTCGGTGGTCGGAAACCGATCGTGTATAAGGCTTTTAATTTAGACATTAGTCGCAAAACCAATGGTGCAAAATACACAATTGTAAATATTTACGAAATCGTGTTCCTTTACGCCTGCTTATGTATGCAAACATCTATGTATTCAGCATCCTTTACCCAATAGATGTAAAAATTTCGCCATCCGTAAAACAAGTGTAATGAAAATTTTAACTCAGTTTGAGAGTGGCTTATATTGAAATTATCCTCTACAAATTGTGACAACATATCTCGTAATATTTAAAGAAACTTTACTTGAAATATTTCAGGCTCACATAGGATCGAGTAATATTAATCGCTTCACAAGAATAATTTCTTTTGGCTTACAAGGCTTAACAAAAACAACATATAATATATACCATAGATGTCCAATTAAATAGACCCGTCAGGGGCTTTACTTTTGTAAGTTTATATGTGGTATTTACAACTGTAAGCAGCAGACGTCGAACCCAAATCGCTTGATGTGTAGAAGATCTTATTTAATAGAAAGAAACCATATGAACCTTTTATGAAAAGCTGAACTTACTTGCTCAATATGTAATAAACTACCAACTTTTTCTTTACAACATTTCTAATCCCAACTACACAGTTTTTTTTAGTACAGTAAGTTTATATAACATGTATAAATAACAAGCAAATTTACCTCGCAACAGCAAAGCTGGCAAGTCCGGTACTTTAGCCAGTACGTATCGGCTGTCGTAGCAGATACTGTTCAATATTGACACACAACTGATCGCGCACTCCGGAAACGCTAAGTAATCGTCCACCAATAACGATAATCTAGAAATAGAAACGATTTATATTGTTTACACACCCAGTCATTTGCAATTGAGCTACATTCGGTGTTTACATTCGGTCAACCAAACATTTTCTCCTATACCCAAAAACAAACCATGAATATTGGTATTTTTTGTAGTTCTACGCGTTTTAAGGAACTTGTGTTTATAAATTTAACCATTGTGAGGTTTTAAACGGTTTAATCCATTAGTTGTTGTCTGTGCTATTGCAGATTTTAGGATTTGCAAAAATAGTGTGTTCTTTCGGTTAAAATCAACTGCCTTTTTAGCACAGTCTCTATTTGATGTACATGAGTTATGCATCATCCCAATTAGAAGGCATCTATCAATCATCAAAAATCAATTGTATGTGAAGATGATTTGCAGAATCCAAAAATTTGGAGGTCGATAGCCTTTCTGAAGATGTGAGTACATATATGTTTATATGATTATAGCTAAAACATACAGGTTGCATAAAAAATACATACCTGAAAATAGCAGCAACAACCTTAACCCCATCCCCATTCAAGAAGGCATCATGGACCTCCCTCCTCAGCATCAGCACAGCCAGCTGTTGCAACGTGGCGCGGCGCAGCGACGGCTCCAGCGCGGGGGATGGGTGGCCCGCGTCCACTAGCCGGTAGCCGCTTTCATCTAGCGCTATGTCTTGCCGCAGCACGTCTAGCATCTGCGATACGTTGGTCGCCTGGGATGGTGAAGCTACATGTTAGCGTTTTTTTGCTTTATTAGGAAAATGGTCTGTTGCAAATTGTAGATACGGTTAGCCGCTTTCGTCTAGCGCTATGTCTTGCCACAGCACGTCGAGCATCTGCGATACGTTGGTCGCCTGGGATGGTGAAGCTACATGTTAGCGCTTTATTGCTTTATTAGGAAAATGGTCTGATACCAATTACAGAGAGAGTTAGTAGCTTTTATATATCGCTATGTCTTGCCGCAGCACATCTAGCATCGGCGCTACGTTGGCTGCCTGGGAAGGCGAGGCTAGATGTTGCTACTTCATTATTTTGTTGGGAAAATTCTCTTATACAAATAGACTTTTTGAGGAATTGATAGATACAGATAGTCGCTCTATCACCGTCCAGCGTCACATTCGCTGCCTGGAGGGGGGGGGGGTAGATGTTAGCGCTTGTTGCTTGAAGTTTTAAGATGGTTGGAAGCAAGTTGAGTTTTTGTATAAATAATATGTAGGGAGAGGTGTCCGTTCTCGTTTAGCACTATGTCCTGCGCAGCACGTCTAGAGTCTGGGATACGTTTGTCGTGGCTCGTGGCTCTAGGGTACGGTAGTTTTATTAGTAACGCCTTATTACTTTATGTAATATTGCAAGGTTTCCATTAAATCTGACTATTAATCCTGGGTATAGAAAGGGGTAGCCAGAGCTAGGGAATAAGAAATTCCTCAGCCACATTTGGAAGTAGCGTGGGGAAAAGATGGTAAAATAAAGGTTGTTGGTGATGGGACTCCAACCGCATCGCCCAAAAATCCCTTAAAATGCCCCAATACCGTTAGTCGCCTCTTACGTACACATACCGGAAGAAATGGGGTAGTGCTATTCTAAGCCGACACTACACAGCAAAGCAAAGGTATAAATCGTATTCAAAAATACAGTTTTGAAATAAGCTACTGATATAATTTTAGACCCCTTACCTGTGGTGATTTAGTTTTGTTCACGGCGTTATCGAGGTCCACATTTAGATTGACAGGTTCCACTGTTTGCAACGCACTTATAAGAATATCTGCTCGAAGCGATTCTTTCGGTGGCAGCCATTTTGGATCATCTGCATAGTAAAAAAAAATAGATTTGCTCATACGTTATATCAGTCTCAGCAGAACACTTAACGTCTTACGATTGAACGCAGAAATATTCACAAACATGTCAGATATGGTTAATAAGTTCAAATATTACTTCTAGCACATAATTATTTTTAATACAAATACTTTTATTTCAATATCAATATAATTACATATACATATACTCACGGCTATATTTCTCTAGAAGGGGTAACCAGAGCTAAGGAATTATAAATTCCTCAGCTACTTTTGGAAGTTCAGTGGGGAAAAGATGCTAAAAATAAAGGTTTTTGGTGATGGGTCTCCAACCGCATCGCCCAAAAATCCAATAAAAATCCCCAATACCCTTAGTCGCCTTTTACGACACCCGTGGGTAGAAAGGGGTAGCGACATTTTAAGCCGGCACTACACGGCATATAATTACTTCTATTGATATTGAAACTACTCAATTTCTAATCTAAAAAAAGATTATCACAGCCCGTATATATCGACCCGAGGCACTGACCTCCATTATACTATATAAGTACGCTGGACTAATGATACGTATTAAAATGACAGCTATTTATTGTGCCGATTTGAAGCGAAAAGAACTAAATCTGACGTAACCTCAAAATGGCCAGTGCTTTTTTTACCATAAAGCATAATATATCTATGGTTTTTTAAAAACTATAATATTCAATAGTGCTGTAAACATGCTGAGAAATTCAGTTTCGATAAAACTTACCTATATATGCCGTGTAGTGCTTATAGACAGATTGCTAAACAAAGATTACCTTGTAGTTAACAGGTTTCCAACTGAAAATAGGAGTTTGGAATTATGGCTGAAAGTTTCAATAAGTCCAGTTCGTGTCAAAAAGCATATGGTTACATATGCTCAAAACACTTCATACGACTTCTGACGACTGATTTATTTAGCATATGCATGCACTACTTTGAAAAAGTAAAAAACGTTTTTTTTGTTTAAAGTTAATATAATTATGTTTATTTTGTATAAATACCTCACCTAATCTATTGTTTGTATTGTCGCGGGCAAGTGAAACGCGAAGCAGCTCATTACGAACTGAAGTTGAAAAATCATTTTTATAAATAAAACGCACGAAGGGTTCCGTACTATCATCTATAATAGAATGTTATTTTGACTTTGATATTTACTTTACAGTTACTTTTTAGTATTTGTTGTTATAGCGGCAACAGAAATACAAAATTTGTGAAATTATCAGCTTTCTAACTATCACGATTTATGAGATACAGCCTAGAGACAGACCGATAGACAACGAACTCTTAGTAATAGGGTCCCGTTTTACCTTTTGGTACGGAACCCTAAAAACGTTCCCAATTTTATGTTGGATCTAGTTAGCTAGTCATACACCACCCACATTCCCCAGCTTCAGCTTATCCTACGATTACTCCATCCTTCCTTAGTCATAGTATTAGCGATCAATTGAAGTAGTTTGGACATAAGCCATGATTTATGAATGAAGAGTATTATGATCCATTCCTTTAAGTAGAAACTCTTATCGATATATTCTATCTTACTGTCCCATCCTTTCATTAGTTCCTTTCCCTCTCACAGCTGCCGTAAGCGCCAAAATGGCGAAAATCAAATTGCCTCAATATGTCACGGCCTTTAATTGGTCCAGCGTACTTATATAGTATAATGGAGGTCAGTGACCCGAGGGGTTCGAGTGTACCCTGAATAGCTCGATATACGATAGGCTAAAAACACAAACCACATGTAAAATACAAATAAATACAAACATACAGATACTCACAACTACATATCCCAAAGAGGAGTAGTAGTCAGAGCCGCAGAATTAGAAATTCTTCAGCCGGTTTTTTGAGTGGGAAAAAGATTGTTTAATAGGGGTGTATAAAGTATAATTATGCAACAAATAAACAGTATATAAAAATTTACCAAGCATATGACACAAAGCCATTGCCGCATCCATCTGCACCGACGGGCACTTGACAAACAGCAGGCGGACCAATCCACTAAGCACGTCGGCTCGCGACACGCCCATGCACTCCGCTATGTCCAGTTCTAAAGATTTGCATATCGCTTGACCTGTTTAATATAAGATTGTGATGGAACATTTGTAGAATGCTAATTGATTCGACTACAAACTATTTCATTTATAGTATTTAGTTGTCTAGCTGTGTAGATATGCAAGAAAAAAAAAGTTTTCCATTTTATAGCGGGTATAAGAGTCCAATCGGTAGAACCACCGCCTCTCAAGCAGAGAGACATCTTGGTCGTTCACCGTGACGGAAAACATCGAGAGGAAACCCGCATGGCTTTTCTAACAGTTATAAAACATGATACATATGATACACAAGAAAGGTTGAAGAGCCGTGCTTTCTTTCCATCATTTGAAGTTAAGCAATTTTAGATATACATCTTATACTTTACATATAACTTAATTATATCTGTACCAAGTTGTGTATCATGAGCAGCATACACGTGCAGTAGAGGCAGGGTAGGCAGCAGACACGCTAGCAGCCCCCACCAGCTTTCTGAAGACAGTACCAATCTTCCGCGTAACAAATACTGCATTATCTCTGACGCGCTTGATTCTACCTGCAATCAAAATAACCATTCGTTCATTCACTCATACGGTCATTGACTTGAAATGAAAATGATGATTTTTAAAAACAATAAATACCTCAACGCAACTGTCACTCAAACCGTGGCAGCAAATCTCCGATAGCACTTTAACATCACACAGCAACATCAAGCTATTGCCATCCGCTTGTTCTTCTTTCAAGAAAATATTCTTCAATGTCTCAGCCATTGACGCATAAAACTTGGATCGAACCCACTGCTGAGGATGAGCCATCAAATACAAAGCAATACCTCTGGCTTCATTCCAATCATCAGAATCGAGATTCCAGCTCTTCGATTGAATAAATAAGATCTCAGTTATATCACTCAAGTAAAGATCATTTAAGTGAAATTGTAAAGCGGGCAAAGAATCCTTGATACATTTTAACACAGTTTTGCTAGATCGACACGACCCTTTATTTTTTATAAACTTGACGGCTTCTTCCATTGCTTCGAATATTTTCTTCAGCTCTCGGTATTTGTTATGAAATTCTTTGAATATAACTATGTCTGTGTTCTGAAAAATAAAACAATAAGGGTTATGCTCGTTATAGTACGGCCGCAAAGAATTAGAATACGAGGTTAGAAATAAGTTGATGTTAAGCCTCATAGGATTAGGTGCAATAGACTTTCATTTTATAATCTACGCGTACTGCGTTAACTTAAGCTTAATACTTTAGAATCATTAAAACTTAGCAAATAGTTTAAACTATTCTGATTGAGTCATAATATTTTTTCACCATGATAGTGTCAATTATAGGCATGAGGAATCAACTTAAGCGCATCTTAGCGAAGTCAATAAGACGGACTTTATGTGAAAACCACTGACTTATTCCACCATCCTATCCCATAAATTGTGAAATGACTAATAGATCTCATCATCATTATCATCAACCTATAGACGTCCACGACGACCGGTCCTGTGCTTCCTCATCCATCGGCTTCCCGCGACCTTGAACCAGTCGTCACTCCACCTTGTGGGAGGCCTACCCACACAGCGTCGTCCGGTATGTGGCCGCCACTCCAGAACCTTCAAGCTCCAACGAGCGGTTCTGCGGTAACCCATAGATCCAATCCCCACAAACCTACCTGCATAACCTCATCAAAAGTCCGAGCCAGGTGCGGATAGAAGACGTCCAGGGCGGGATCTAGTCTGACGGCAAACACCGCGTCCAGCAGAGCCGTTGGTCGCATGACGGCTCTACGGCTCCATTGTAAGAGCCGTCGGGATACTTCCCATAGACGGATGGAGGCCACGCGGTGCGATACGCGCGTTGAGTCTTCGGAGAATGAGCTCCTGTAATATCGTAAGAATATTGTTAAAGGACTTGTCGGCTTGAAACAGCACTATCCCATTTCTTTTCGCGAGTGTCGTTAGGGGAGAGTTAGACTTTTGCGGTTTTATCACTTATTTTTAGACTGCTTGACCTGTAAACAATCATCCTTCATTTCGCAAACGATTTCATGCTGACAGTAATTGAGTTTTTTAAAATTAATCAGGTTTATCTACCATTTTTGGGAGTTATAGTCGTGAAGCAAGATAAACTATCTTACTAACACTTATAAATTAAACTTAGATCTAACTAAAACCTACTATGTCCCATTGCGTTGACCTACATACAGACTCATTATAGAGCTAGTGGCTTGCTACTTGCCCTACGTCAGCGCTCATTCTAAGACACATAATCGACAAATTGTATCATATATAAAAAAAGTACATCTGTGTAAAGAACCTTAAAATATATATAGCTGTAAGACACAACGGAAATAATGTGATTATACAAAGGGAAGCAAACTATATGTCCAAAATGGTCAAGTGGACCAATGGTAGTTTTCATGTAGACATATATTTAACCAACCTGTATTTACACAGCAAATCTCCCAGAAGCCGCATGACCGTGCAACTCTTATGAGTTATATCTTTATGTATCTTGGTTTGGTGCTCCAACGACCAGAACGACTCCGAAACACACTGCACCAATAACCCCACGGCCCATTCTACTATGCATATGCAGATGTTTAGCTCATTCTAGAAATTATAAAACAAATAAATAATTACTTAATTGATCAGTTAAGACTGTACAAGATTATTTCTATATATGTAAATACATCACAGTTTTCACACAATGCTATACAAATAAAATGTCAAATGTAGGCAGAATTTTGATTAAGTTTTCGTTATTTGCTTGTTTTGCGTGTCAACAATTAATATTCAATCTGAACTTGGACTGAGACAAATACAATTGTTTGCATGTTCCTATTAAAACCTTTCAGACAAATAGGCAAGCGATTCATGGTCATCATTCCGAAGATAAAAAACTATAATTTCTTAATCATTCTCTAAATCCATGGGAAGAGACTTGGTGGTCCTATCTTAAGCTAAAACTACATGGCACTACAAGTTAAAAATTTATATTAGTACTAACTTTTGTAACAAGCCTGTCATCACATTTAAAAAAACATTATACTTACTAAAGACAAATTTTCTGTTGATTTTGGATCTTGCAAAATTACATTTCTTGCCATTTTGGATAATATTGCGTGCAAGAGGTCTGTAGCATACATTGGCGCTGGCAACTGTTTCAGCATCACCAAACCATCCTCCTTGACCGATGCGTATGTTAGTCGATTGCATTGAGTTATTTCTTCTAGCTGCTTATTCATTCCATCAATGACGTCATCATTCACTAGATCATCTACTACCTTTAGGGAAATGAGATTTATTGTTAAAATATTAGTTCATATTATGCGTAACTTCAAGTGGTATAAACTTAGAAGATTAGCGAAATAAACTCGGCGAAGTAAAGTATGAAAAATTGGCGTTCCAAGTATGCAATAAATAATGCGTCAATGTTTCAACGATACGTACCTTATCGTCTTCTTGTATCAATTCCAGTGATGACAACTGACGCAGTCTCGTACAGAGGGCTTTGGTTATACATAATAACACGTGCAAAGGTTCGAAATGTTTTCCACCGTCGTTTCCAGTTGCTACTGCTATCAAGCTCTGAAAGATTTTAAGAGTTGTCAATTTAAAAGTAGACGAAAATATATTTAAGAACGTAATTTGTTTTTTGTAGTTTTCAGTTCTGTTGTAAGCGTTGTTGACTAATACATTCTTTGTAAGTCCACTTCGCTTGTTTTAGTCAAAGTAGCCCTACCAACGACGTGATAGCTCAATGGGTACAACACTGGTTAACGTGCAAGCGGCTAGTGTTCAAATCCCGGGTTGGGCCTACACCAATTTGTCTTTTCTAAAGACATATGTGTAGTTAATTTATCATTGTTGTTAACGGTGAGGGAAAACATCGTGAGGAAACCCACATGGCTGAGTTGTACTTAGTCATGTGACAGTGTATTCGTACAAAACGGCGATATGCCTGCCCCCTATCACGTGAGTACACTGTCTATGCAAAACGTGGGTACTCTGAACACCGGGTGACAAAGTCACGTGATGTTCAGAAGTATTAGTATTTAGTACCTCTGCCAACCCTTTCGGGGATATTCGGCGTGAACGTTTATGTTTATTATGTTATGTTATGTAGCCCTACCAAAAAGGTAGTGAGTTTAGAACAGCGTGCTATGAACTTCGCTAGCCGATAATATTCGAATTGCAGTTTGTGTTAGTGTAATGATAAAAATTTAAAATTGCGGTAAGTTTTTAACGCTTACTTTCATACGTATATCAAATACTGAATTCAATTGAAACTTGCTATAAAATAAAATCTCAATTACCTCTACAATAGCTGAGCGATTCAGAAATATCTCCGGTGGGAAATCCCTAAGGAAGACATCTCGTATGAAGCGGCAGCATTTGCGAATGGATTTCAGCAGCTTCAGAGCATCTTCAAGCAAGATAATTGTCTTGGTGTCCGAAGGAGAGAGTTTGGCCCATGGGAACAAGAGAACTCGTACGCCTTCTGGTGCTTTGGTACTGTGGAGTGTGTATTTAAGTATTTTAACTTGTATCCTAAACTATAACATAACTAAAGCAAATGGAAATATATAGAACTAATGTTTGTATAAAATAACCTCTTCGAAATTTTATGGAAAGTAATGTGATCTTTAAAATAATTTAGAGACACATGTAAATCAAAGGGCCTATGCAAGATGGTCATTTCTCTATCATACTTGGTATATAATTAGCATACCCCGCAGCGAACTAGCGAAACCGTGGCATTTGTGAGATAGGGTTGTCATTTTAATACAACAAACAAATAAATAGAAAGATTGTTATTTAAATCATCTTTATTCTTTAAAATAAATTTCATTCACCATGAAATTATTTTTAAATGAACTAAGCTCCTCTATACTAATATTATTTTCCATATATGCATTGAAAGAAATACACCATCTTGAATCATATACGCGTTCTGATACATTTGAACCTTTTTCTCTATTGTATAAACTAAACAGACTTTATGTTTCCAGTTTTTAAGGATAGGTGACTGATCCTACCCATCACACATATGAGATAGCTCAAACTCAGAAACTAAACTAAACTCAGACCAAAAACAACTCTGTGATAGAAAATAAACATGATGTTTATCCAAAGAGGTGTTATCAAGTACGATTAACTATGTAACGAATAAATCATAGTTGCTAACTCTGATAAACAATTGTCATTTGCCACGGATTTGCTAGTTCGTATGATGATTAGAATGATAAGAAATGGTCCGTATTACAGAGGGCACTTCAAGCCGTCGGTCTCGGCTACTATCATGGTAGTAGTCGTTAGTCTGCCAACTCGCATTTGACCAGCGTGGTAGACTATACGACCATAATATCCTATAAAGGCTATCCTTTATAAAGCCTATGCTTGAGCCCCTCGATGTCGAGCGGTCTGTGTTTTAAAACATTTTTATAACACCCTGGCAAGCCTTATGATCAAGAATGTCATGTATATGCTCATTGAAAAGAAGTCGTCTCTTTCAAGAGTTAAGAACATTTTCAGATTTTATTCCAATAATTATGATGACTCGTCTGTAATTAACTAGGTTATATTCTCACCTTGATCTGTTTACTTCATTTTCTTCTATGGATATCAAAGAACTCTTCGAAGACATGATATTGGAGTCACTTTCTGATCTGCAAGCAAATAGAAACAATAAGCATTTAGAAGTTGGTTGTCTGCATTGTTGAATTCAAGATACTTCTTAAGTTATGAGCCTTTAGTCCGGTCAATTTAGGCCTAAAATAAGGAGGAAGGTTACATAAATTCATAAGAAGCTGAAAATTGGCACAATTGTTCAAAACATGATTATAAATGAAACCTCAAAAGTCCCCATCGTTCCGAGGTGTGCTAAAAATTTTACATGGGGTCAAAGGTCAAAAAAAATAGTTTTTTGCGATTTTAAGCGAAACGGTGAGTTTTTCGCAAAATCTTTCCAGTACAAAATTGTAGATCAGAAGATTTTCTACAAAAAAGATATCAATATTTTTTTTCCTAAAAGCCACCATTTTGAAGATATAACGCGTTGAAAAGTTCGATCATTGGTAATCTTCATACTTTGCACACGTTTCCACGCCACCTATGAGGTAGTGTACTTAGCGCGTTTTATTTTAACGTGGTATCTCCTGTAGGCCTATTCCACGGGTCTGCATTGATTTTATTTGTTTTAAAACTATTGTAAAATATTATTGTACATATCGGTTGGTTAAAATAATGGCGGTGTAATTGAAAATGAAATGATTAATATTCCTCGTCTGATTCGTAATTTTCCAGGATTACTGTTTCTTGTCCTTCGTCTTCTTCTTGTTCTTCTTCCTGTGTTTCTTCTTCTTTTTCTTCTATTTCACAGATCAACTGTCCCACTAGCGATTCCTCATTGGTATCATATGAGTCTTCTAGATTAGCTGACTCAACATTAGAGCACGATCGGCCTTGGCAGTTTGTGCATGCCAGGGAATAAAACAGTCCAACTTTTCTGCATCCACATTTAGCATTACAACCTTTTTTACAGTTACAAAATATTGAGTTGAGAAGTTTCTCAGGTGCTGGTGGAAGTAAAGTTAGAACTGGCTCTAATCTATTGTCGACCAACTTCCAACCCCAGTCTTTAGGGTCCAGGTGATTACCAAGACACACTTGAACTTGGTAATATACCCGAAATAAATGTTGGTGAGCAGCTACTGAGGTTTAAGTTATAACACCTTATAAGTGATGTTCATACGTGGCGTACATTTGCAAAGTATGAAGATTACCAATGATCGAACTTTTCAACGCGTTATATCTTCAAAATGGTGGCTTTTAGGAAAAAAAATATTGTAATCTTTTTTGTAGAGAATCTTCTGATCTACAATTTTGTACTGGAAAGATTTTGCGAAAAACTCACTGTTTCGCTTAAAATCGCAAAAAACTAATTTTTTTGACCTTTGACCCCGTGTAAAATTTTTAGCACACCTCGGAACGATGGGGACTTTTGAGGTTTCATTTATAATCATGTTTTGAACAATTGTGCCAATTTTTAGCTTCTTATGAATTTATGTAACCTTGAATGTATAAATTGACCGGACTACTTTTAGTTTCGGCTTTACATAACCCAAGCCTTAGCTTAACATACTAAGGTAGTGTATTTTTAGTAGTACCAGTTGCCGGATTACGGTGTCGCCTGCCTGGAAAATGGGAAGTGTGGAAAGGCACTTCATTTGGTTGGTTACCCATCATCAAACTGTAGCTATATCATATAAATAAATGAAACCTGGCTGAGTTACCGATCAAGACATAAGGACTCAACAGTTCACGCCGAATATCACCGAAGGGTTTGGCAGAGGTAGTAAAATTTCTGATATTATGTGACATTGTCACCTGGTGTTCAGAGTACCCAGAGTTTGCTTGGACAGTGTACTTACGTGATAGGGGCCAGGCCTATCGCCGTTTTGTACGAATACACTGTCACATGACTTAGTACCGCTCAGCCATTTGGGTTTCCTCACGATGTTTTCCCTCACCATTGACAACCATATAAATTAACCCCACATTTGTCTCAAGAAAAGACAAATTGGTGTAGGCCCAACCCGGGATTTGAACCCACGCCTGTCTGCAGGACAGACGGAAGTTCTTATCCATTGAGCTATCAGGGTTGTTTATCAAGACATAAAGAGCAACAACAAATAGACTAGATGATATTCTTAATTTTTTTAATACCTATACGTCCTCCTTTACATTGCCAAAGCAATACCATACAATTCCATTTCTAAATTGTAAAATAAATTCAAAAAAAAAATCTAATAAAATTGAACAAAAATTAGAAGAACCTGGTAACTGATTGTAGATTCAATTGAGGAACAGCCACAGACTCCGAAGATTGCACAGTATTCAAAAACTTGAGTGTGTCCAAAACGTCTTCATATGTGTCAAGAGCATGTGACTCTATTTTATCTTTATAGGATATCAACTTATGTATGAGATGTTTGATACCAATCTCCTTTACGATGTATGTTCCATTGTGCGTCTGCAAAATGATATTTACATTTAATACAAACATACATATACTCACAGCTATAAAACCCAACATTTTGGAGCCAGAACATTTAGTGTTAGAAATTCTTTAGCCACTTTTGAAAGTTTCGTATCGAAAATATTGTAAAATAAATGTTGTTGGTTTTAGGTCTCCATTTGCGTCGCCCTAAAAAGCCCCAATACTAAGTCACCTCTTACAGATACCTATAGGAAGAAAATGGGTAGTGCTATTCTGAGCCAACACTATGCAGCTTAATTTACATTTATCGCAAATTGGTTAAATTAATTATTTGTAATTACTGCCAATATGTGTCCTGCTTGGGGCATGAGCTGCTATTTAATAAATATAAGGTAACTCATAATTCAGTTGCTAAGAGAGTAAAAGATAAATGAGGTTAATAATTATTAACATGGTTATGCCACCAACGGCATATTATACAGGTGAAGAAGTTTTTGTAGAACAACACAAACTTTATGTATATATTTTATAATTATACATTCCTACTAACCAATAGTGAGAGCTTTGGAATCTTTATTCCTCCACCACATTCAGTTGCTAAGAGAGTAAAAGATAAATGAGGGTATAATCTCAAGTGTAGAAAGGCCGTAAAATTTTGTATGAAAATTTTCGTATTGCTGTACCTAGGAACTTGAACTTTACAACTAATTGACATTGAAGTACTGAAATCTGAACCTTGTATAAATTATTATAGAACAGGAAATAATGAAATGGTTTTTGTACTTAGGGGTATTTTCATTTTAACAGGTGTGATACTGATACTGCGTTTTTATCAGTTAAATAAATGTTTGTTTCAATGCTGTGTAGTGTCGGCTTAGAATAGCACTACCCCATTTCTTCCGGTGGGTGTACGTAAGAGGCGACTAACGGTATTGGGGCTATTAAGGGATTTTTGGGCGATGCGGTTGGAGACCCATCACCAACAACCTTTATTTCACCATCTTTACCCCACTCAACTTTCCAAAAGTGGCTAAGGAATTTCTAATTCCTTAGCTCTGGCTACCCCTTTTAGGGATTTATAGCCATGAGTATATGTATGTATGTATGTATGTGTTTCAATATATCAAATTACTTTTATCAAAAAAAAAATTAAGAAAATAATTGTATTTAACTCAAACAAGATCTGTATAATTTTACACAGCATAAATTTGCAAGTTTTATGGTAAAACTAGCTGACCCCACAGACTTCGTACTGTCAAAAGTGTAGACTTTCACGTCGTCAAACTGAAATATTTAACTGACCTGTTGAGGGTCTCTGTCATGCGATGAGAAAAAGGTGTTTTTCATAGTGTCCTCACAATTTTTTCACTTTATAAATTTTAAGTTTATAAGTATAGTAGTTTCGGCTGAGCATTGATTCTTAGTCTGTTTAACCATTTTTTAAGAAAATTTATTGATCTCTTAATTTTTCTGGGATAAAAAGTGTCCTATTATGTTAATTGGGATCATTATCTGGCTTCCTGTAAATTTTATTTTAAATACGTTCTGTGAATTAGTCTTCATTTAGCTACAAACACACAAACATCTAAACTTTCACATTTATAATATTAATACTCGTAGGATAAGGCTTAAACATAAGCTTCTCGCGCAGGTGACCTCGCTCGCCGGCCAGCGCAGCGTCTTGTCTTGCGCTTCAGGCACGCGTGTAAATTTTGTTACGGAGTAATTCAAAAATTGCATTATCTTCTAAGATGTTTTTTTAAATTAAGTGATGTCAAGGACAATTTTGTTCTCAATTAAATACTCTCAATCAATAACATATTTATTTGGATAAAGATTAATATTATGTTGATAAAATATTATGGCAATTATGCATTAAATTCGACCAAATTTATTTACCATAAAAATGGTTATAGTAAGTGAAACTTAAAAGTTAGACATATACTGTCGCGGGCATTTTTTTAGATCATTTAAAGAAAAATAATTCTTTAATACATTTTTTTTGGGTAACTTAAACCGTTTACGCAGCGCACACAACGGAAGCCTTAGTATGAATAATTATCCCCGTTTTTGCAACATTATTCGGTGATAGTTTGCTCCTGTTGGTCACAGCGTGATGATATATAGCCTAAAACCTTCCTCAACAAATGGACTATCCAACACAAAAAGAATTTTTCAATTTGATTGGGTAGTTCCTGAGATCCTAGCGTTCAAACAAACAAACTCTTCAGCTTTATAATATTAGTATAGATAAAAAATATTTTAATCAACATTGCTTTATTAAAAACTACTTTGGGTTATAACATACAGAAAATTTACATGAGACTTGGTCTAAACTTTCTTCTGAAAAATTGGGAAAATTTTACAACAAATTTGTTGTTAAAGAAAAGAGTCATTTTTATTTGTTGCTGTCTAACAAAAAACATACATACATAAATATACTCACGCCGTTAATTCCCATTGGGGTAGGCAGAGACTATCAATCGCCACCTCGTACGATCCTGGCAAACCTCTCTTGCTTCGTCTACATCCATCAATCTTTTCATACATGCTCTTTTATTCTTCATACTTCGAACGTCTGCCTTTTTGAGCACACTTTCAATTTGGTCCAAGTGTGTCTTTCGTGGCCGTCCTCTACTAACATTACCTTCCACATTAGCTCTATAGATACCTTTTACCAATTTCCTATCATCCATCCTCTCGATGTGCCCAAACCATCTCAACATTCCTTTTTCTATCTTACTTACAATATTATCTTTTACACCACACCTTTCACGAATCACATCGTTCCTCACACGATCACATAACCTTACATTACAAACTTTTCTGAGGGACCTCATTTCTACTGCATTCACTCTGCTTTCATGCTTCTTCTGCCACACCCAACATTCACTGCCATACATAAGCGTAGGAACAAGAACGGCATCATGCACAGCCATTCGGGCCCTTTCGGACACCGATTGACTAGACATTAGACTATTCAATGCTCCATTAATCGCATTACCCTTTTTCACTCTTCTCTCCATATCTTCATCACATTTTCCATACCTTGTAAACAAACTTCCCAGATATACAAACTCCTTCACCTGTTCCACATCCTTACCATCAATCGCAATCACGCATTCTGTCACATCTTCCTGTCTCTCAAAAACCATCGTTTTGGTCTTATCCACATTCACCCTCATTCCCTTTCTTACAAAAGACTTACATGCAATATTCATCATCTCTTGCAACTCTTCTGCCGATGATGCAAGTAGCACTTGATCGTCAGCATACAAGAGGCATTTAATGATGAATCCACCCATTCTTAGTCCATAATCACTTTCACGCAACTCTGTCAAACAGTCATCCATGAACAAATTGAAGAGCCACGGAGAAGCTACACATCCCTGTCGGACACCCCTAGAGATTCCGAACCAGTCAGTGTTTTCCCCGTTTACTCTTACACATGCACTAGAATCCTCATAGAGTGATACCAATGCACGTATAAGTTGACTCCCCAAACCGAACTTGGATAACACCTCCCATAAACACTTTCTTCCCACCCTATCATACGCCTTGTCTAAATCAATGAAGGAGCAATACACCTTTTGGTTCTTAGCTAAGAACTTTTCGGTGATGCTCCTTAGAGAGAAGATTTGATCCATACATCCCATTCCTTTCCTAAATCCTGCTTGCACATCCCATATTTTCTCATCAGTTTCATTCATCACTCTTTCAATCAATACCTTTGCATACAATTTACCGACAATGCTGAGTAGGCAAATGCCGCGGTAGTTTTTAGCCTCCTGGCGTGACCCTTTTCCTTTATACAGGGGCACAATCACCGCCTTGCACCAGTCTTGTGGTACTTTGCCACTCGACCAGCACTTTTGGAAAAGGAAGTACAACCAAGAAGCCACCAACCCTTTACCAGCCCTCAGCATTTCGATAGTTATCCTATCATACCCTGCCGCCTTCCCTATTTTCATACTTTTCATTGCTTTCATTATTTCTTCCATACTGATCTCACTTTCACTAAAGGCACCCATCGCATCGTTCCAATCAACATTACTGCCGATTGGCGAAGAAATGGATGCATCCTCTTTTTCAAAGAGTCCCTCAAAATAGTTCTTCCATACTCGTTTCATGCTACTTTCATCCGTCGCCAATTCACCCTGATCATCTTTCACTACATTCACTCTCGTGTTTTGGGAAACTCCCTTTTCTTTCCGGACATATTTCCAGAACAACTTTTGGTTATTCCGGAAATTATCAGAGAGTTTCCTCTCACACCATTCTATCAGATCACGCTTTTTCTTTTCTATTTTCTTCTTAACCTCATTCTTAACTCTCTTATATTCATCTTCACTATTTTTCACTACATCATCTGTTACTCTCGCATCCATTCGTTTACTAGCTCTGACCGCTAGTAAATCTAACCAAGCTTTCTTCTTATCTTCGACTGCCTCTTTCACACTCTTATCCCACCAACTTGTTGGTGGTCTATTTGACCTTTTACACAATCCACATACTTCCGTCGCACATTCAACCATTGTCGATTTGAGCACATTCCATACTTCTTCTATTTCCATTTCATCCCTCATCTCCACGCAACTTAGTCTATCATCCAATTTCTTCACGTATTCATCACTGATCTTTTCATCATCTTGCAATTTCTCCACTTTTATTCTCGCAAGATCCGTTGTTGACACTTTGGCCCTATGACGCCAACGCGTGCACAGACCTCTTACTCGGGATATAACAAGAAAGTGATCTGTGCCAACATTCGTGCCCCTATAGACTCTGGTGTCAACAACCTTTGCTTTCAGCCTTTCATCAACAATCACAAAATCAATCATACTTCTCTCGTTTCCTCTCTGTCTTGTATACATATGGATATCTTTGTGTTCAAACAACGTGTTTGTAACACAAAGATTCCTCGCCAAACATACCTCAATAACTTTCTCGCCATTTTCGTTCACCCTTTGATCACCATACTTTCCTAAAACCTTTTCACAACCGTTGCGTGACACACCAACCCAGCCATTAAAATCTCCTAACATTACAATTCTCTCATTCTGATCACACCCATTCACAACATCATCTAACAAATTCCAAAACTCCTCCCTCTCGGAAAGTGACTTAGACATGTCCGGAGCATACACACAAATTATGCGCATCCGGACAAGCCCTATTTTCACCTTTAGCCACAGGAGCCTTGGACTCACACATTCGTAACCTTTCATACACTGAGCCATCCTTTCAGATATCAGAAGTCCCACGCCTTGGCAAGCCCTGTCGCTGTCAGCCACGCCTGACCAGATCGCTGTAATGTTGCCAAGTTGTGAAACCTCTTTTTCCTTTCGCTTCGTTTCATTCACACACAGAAAATCTATTTTTCTTTCATCCAATATCAAACATACTTCATCTAATTTTTCATGCATCCCTCCACACACATTCAACGTACTGAAGCGGGTCTCTCCAGCCCACATTTAACCCCGCGAGGAACCACGGCGTGATGAGTGGCGGGCTGCATCGCCGCCTCCGTGTTTATTTTTTGTTGCACACATTTTGGCCCCACGATAAGCAAGGGAAATAAACTGTCCACATAGCCAGAGCCCTGCATGACTAGGTAAGGTTATTTAGTACCCAGAGTGCACCAGGCTCCGGGACGGCGGCACGCTAGCGACCAGGCTCACCCCTGGCCACGCATCCCTCGGCACGGCAGACCTTGGATTGGTTTAAAGGGTGAAGATGGTAGAAGCCCTGTGTCCTTAGTCGACTCCTACGAAACACCCACGGGAAGAAATGGGGTAGTGCTATTCTATGCCGACACTACACAGCAATGCCGACACTACACAGCAATTTTCTAACAAAAAAATACACAAAAAGAACATTACTATTAATTGCTTCATGAATTCATATAGATCTTCTTCCATTTAAAAAAAAAACAGTTCAACCACCTATGATGCAAATTTAAAACAAATTTTGACAGTATGATTATTAAGAACCCTGGATATGGTATTTGTTTTAGTAAATAACACATTTATTTTTTTATTACCGTAGGGTAAGGTTTAAGGATAAACAAAAAGAAAGTGATGAAAGAGATTAATAAACGCAATGTGCTGATTAGTAGGGAAGAGCTTTATAGGCTGTTTAAGATGGAATAAAAAAATAAACTCAAACTTAATGTTCACACTGTATGTCCCTAGAGGGGTTGTCAGAGGTACTGATACTGCCAAACATTATGTAATATTGTTATATATAAATAAAATATCGGACTCCATAATAAGGGGAAGGAAATACCATGTTTAAGATTATTTAAGCAAAGGATGTGACATTCATCAGGATTGTAAAAAGAGGTGATCAATAAGTCTCTTTTTACATACCCCATTGGGAACTAATGGCATCATTGTATGAAAGTAGAACCATTGCAGAATGAGTATTTAATAAAAATACCAATGAGCTGATTGCATTACATTCTTCTGGGTTGTGATGCATACATTTATATAAGCTATACAACTATAGATTGATAGAAGTAATCAATAGGAATTATGATTAAAATATACTTACTTTCAATGCCTTTAAAAGTAAGTCTAGAACTTCCTTTTGGAAAGTAGGCTGAGGCACCTCAAACCAATTCAAAAGCGCTTCAATAAGTCTCCTAGTTCCGTCAAGTACATCGTCTATTTCCCATCCTAAATCTAGTTTAGCTTTTAGCAGCTGCAAAGACCTCTCCCTTATTTCAATCATAGGGTGGCCTGGAATTATTGAAATTTGGATTAAAAACGTTGCTAAATAAAGTACAAATAATAAACTTATAAGACAGAACTTACACAGTTTTTTAATGTAGGTAAATAAAATTTCGCTAGAATTCATAGCGAGGCAGCAAAACAACTTATAAAACGTTCAACTAAGTAACAAAATCTAATAACAAAAGTTATACTAAAAGCAATATTTAAATTTTAAAACTGCTGTAAACAAACTGTAGTAAAAACGAAACAAATAAGGCCGAGGCTATTTTCACAGAAATATTGATATAAGTATTGGTTTACGGACCTGGTTCTTGATCTTTTGAGCCAACCGAAAATCTATGTTAACTTTCGAACGGCTCAAATATTTACTAAAAAAATTAAACTAAGCACAATTAGGAACAAAACTAAGAAGCTTTATGTTCAGGAGTATTAAATTGAATTTTTACTGTACAGTAAACGGTTTCTTTTTGACACTTTTTGTTTTGCAACAGAAGCTAAAGTATTCCAGTAATTTTCGGTTTTTGCTTGCGCAACTACAACAGCTCGCAAAACATAACATTATTTTATCCCACATTGGAGACAATTAAATAAAAGCGAGAATACTGAATAAAATACTATAAAAAATCCATCAATTTCATATCCATCCGTCCATCCACGTCAATCTTCGGTGTCAATAGCCAAACATTGGCGGAAACGTCAACTAAACATTCACAGCTGATCTTCCCACCAAAAGAAGATTCTTATATTTTTTTCGGTCGAATCAGCCGCGGCGAACAAATAAGTTTCGTTCACAGACTGTTATTTATCATACCTATGGTATCCATGGTATCACTATCACAGAGTAAATAACACTACGTTTTACTTGTCCAGTAAAAATAGTCGTCTATGTGACCAAAGCTAGGGGCCAATGGTAGTGGCTGTTGTCAAATGTCAATTTATGTCAATGTTCTTTGCATTTTTCTTTCATTTCATTCAATGTAACTTGTATTTAATTATTACTTACTTAATGTTGTTGTTGCATTATCTTTATTATAGAGATACTATACTGACGGCAATCCTGCTAATGTAAGTTTATTCATTACCTCATTTCGTCTCTTCATTACCTATAAGATCAATTCAAACTGAGCTTGTGCCTCAAGAAAGAAATCCAAGTATTGTACAGTACATTAAGAGTTAATTTACTGCACTGTAGACTATATGAGTAAATGTCTTGGGGTACTGGAAATGTTTGTTACATGGTTATTAATTAGTCCACCTATTTCATTCAATTGCTCCTAAAAATGTCTGATGTTTTACTGGTGTAGCAATTTGATATGTACTGCCTACTTATGTGATGTTACACCTTTTCATGTTTCTCTTAGGATCAAACAGAAAAATAAGTTATGTTATAAAATTATCAAATGTTTTATATACATCAACTTACAGACATAATATGTATATTATACTAACAGTGTAAACTTTATTTACATTATGGTAAACAATTTGCATCCACAATGCCTAATAATAACTTAATACTCATATAACATTATTGGTGTCTTATTACACTCATGGGACACAATGGATTAGTATGTTGAAATGGCACTATAAGGAACAATTTTAACACTATTTAAACTTCCTGTGGTAAAGTCTTAGTCAACTTTGAATGCTTTGAGGGATTGAATTAATTGTGTTGTGGTGCATTTGAAAACTCCCTTTCTATGCCCAATTTCATAAAGTAAAACTCTGTACATTATTTTATCAAATGTAATTTAAATAGGCTAGACTATCATGCAAAGTGACAATCAATAGTCTCTGCCCACCCCAATGATAATAATCACGTAAGTATATGTGCGTATGTATTTTAAAAAATAGGCAACCGTGATAGCCCAGTGGGTAGAACACTCGGTTATCGTGCAAACTACTAGTGTTCAAATCCTGGGTCGGGCCTACACCAATTTGTCTTTTCTAAAGACATATGTGTGGTTAATTTATCATGGTTGTTAACGGTGAGGGAAAACATCGTGAGGAAACCCACATGGCTGAGTTGTACTTAGTCATGTGACAGTGTATTCGTACAAAACGGCGATAGGCTTGCCCCCTATCACGTGAGTACACTGTCCATGCAATACGTGGGTACTCTGAACACCAGGTGACAAAGTCACATGATGTTCAGAAGTATTAGTACCTCTGCCAACCCCTTCGGGGATATTCGGCGTGAACGTTTATGTTTATGTTATGTTATGTTATGTAAAATAATTAGTGTCTTATATTTTAAATTGACTGTTTATGAAGTTACTTGATGTTAACAGACAATTGAACTGTTTCCAACATTCATTTTATTAAATTTTAAATAATGTTAGTGATGTAAAGAATATTAATAATTTAAAAAAAACTTTTTTCAGATGGCTGATATAAAGACATTATTAAAAGATGCCAGAAAATTTATTGATGAAAAAAACTTTGTAGAAGCTCAGGAGTGCTGCAAGAATATATTGCGAAAAGACAAGCAAAACTATCTAGGATTGGTGTTATTGGGAAAGTCTCTACAAGATTCAGAACAAGCTCCATTAGCTTTTCAAAAGGCCATTGCTTGCAAGTCTGACCACCCATTAGCATGGCAAGGTCTGGCCAATTATTATGAAAACAAACCAGATCTTATTGACAAAGTTAAGTTGCTTAATGTGTATAGTGAAATAATAAAATTGCAATTAGAAAATGAAAAGTCACTTGAAGTTATTAACAAAATTGGACAGTTGGGTACAACATTAAAATGTGAAGAAGCAATAGCCATTTTATTAGAGTTTTTAACCTATGCCACTGATGATACATTGAAAAATGTTACTAGATTACAAATAAAAAACCTCTTGAAGAATAATGTAGAATATGATGAAAAATATATACCAGAAATTCTTAACATACTGTATGATTTACATGATGAAAATCCCCATGAAAATGAACTTCTGATTGCTGAGACAATAATGAAAAGAAAAGATTTTAAACATGTGGCGGAGGAAGTAATTCAATTAGATTTCTTTTCCAGAAATGCTGCAGTGCGGCAGAAATTCTGTAAATTTATCTGTCAAAAATATATAGAACACAACTTTTTATTGAACTGGGAAATTGAACCTTATATAAATCAAATAATACATGAAATAGAAAGTTCAAAAGATGCTAATCTGCTCCAAAGCATGGTACTCTACCATAAAGGCGAATTTCTTGAAGCATACAAACAATGTGTAAATATAGTTAATTATTATGTCCCTGACAAAACTGAATCTATTTTTATTCTGAAGTGTACTACTGGTCTGAAAAAGTGGTCCTTAACTCAAAAACTAGCTTCAAACTTCATCCAAAAAACCAATGACACTGACTTGATTTATGAGTTCAAAAAATTTCTATTCTATGGTTTGGCTAAACTTAGGTCATGGAACCAAGCTATTGAAATTGCAAAAGACTTTGCTCTTGAAAACCTAGAATTGGAAGAAAAAGTTATTTTAGCAGAATGCTATATTCATAAGGATGAAAATTTTGAACATATTTTAAAATCTATTAATTCTAAGAAGCATATTGAATTACTTGAAGCTCTGCATCTTTTGAAATTAAATAAGTTTGAGGAGTGTATTACATTATTAGAAAGTAGTGACAAAGATATGCCTTTGCGTTACTTCTATTTAGGGAAAGCTTACTGGGAACTGGAGCAGTTTCAACACTGTCAATTGAATTTATTAAAATCTGCGAAATCAAACCCAGAGCATGGTGACACATTTCTTTATTTAGGGCATTACTTTACAAAACATTTAAAAGACTTACAGAAAGCAAAGAAATGTTATGAAAAAGCCTATAACCTATGTCCAAATGAAAATGATGTTATGAACAATTTAAGCATAGCTTATTCCAAATTAAATGAAAGAGAAAAGGATTTTGAATTGTTGAAAAATATAGTAGATCAAATGAAACTACCTGAAGAACATTGGCCATATTTCCGGATTGGTCTTCATTATTTGAATCTTCGAGAGTGGGAAAATGCTATTAGTAGTTTTAGATATGTGATCAAAAAGAATTCTAAAGATGCTATTGCCTTTGAATGTTTGGCAGATGCCTATTTTTCTAGAGGATCATATACTTCTGCTCTTAGAGCATATAAGAGAGTGATTTCATTGGATTCAACCAAAGTTGTTCATTGTCAAACGAGGATTGCTTATATCTATGCATTGTTAACACAGTACCAAGAAGCAATCTCTGTATTTCATAATGTTTTAAAGCTTAACCCAGATTCAATCCTTGCTCTAAAGGGATTATCAGAGACATGGATGAGAGTAGCTAAGAAAAGAATGCAAGCAAATTTGTTTGGCAATGCCCAAGAATGTGCTCAGCAAGCTGTCAATTTTGTGATGGAAGCAATAAAAAAACGTAAAGAATATATCTGTTTATGGAAATTACTTGCAGATAGTCTACTTTTTATTACAAAATTGCCTGATAAATATGCTTTTTGTAAAATTAATCTATTTTCTGTTGATGAATCTAGTAGAAAGAGTAAGTTAGAAATTTTCCCACAACTGATTGCTTGCTATGCACATATTGCAAAGAAAAAGCAACAGATGGTGTCTTATGACTTAGCCTCTTCTTATCTGAAACTTTATACATATTCCAAGAAAACGCAGGACTGCCAAGTTGCCTACAAGTTAACTATTGATTGCATCAGGTCTAAACCACTAGTTTGGCGAAATTGGAATTTACTGGGAAAAATTGCCTTACATACCAAGAAGTATGATGTAGCTCAACATTGTTTTATTAAAGCATTACTTTTGACTCGAAAATGGTCCATTGCCAAAGTATGGTGCAACCTTGGAACACTCTACCTACAAGTCAAACAATACAAACTAGCTAATTATTGTTACTGGAGAGGTCAAAGTACTTTGCCTTCCTATTCACTTAGCTGGATTGGCCAGGGGTTAATAGCTGAAGCAATACGTGAAGAGGAAGCTATGGACTTATTCAGGCATGCTGCAAGACTGGGATATCACCGTGAGAGTGCATTAGGTTATGCTGACTGGGTTTGTCGGACATTAAAAAATAATAGTCATCAAGAAAATCCAGACTATAAGTATGTTATTGAGTCTCTTTATGCTATACCCTACGCAGCAGACCTTGTTCAGTGGTTTGTTACATATGAATCGGAAGATAGCGGTGCTTATACAATTTTAGGAATTTTGCAAGAGAGATTGGGTAATATAAAAGCTGCGTTTAATTCATATGAAAGTGCATTTAAAAATGCGAAGGACACTGAGAAAAATATAGCGTTATTGAATTTGGGTAGGATTTACATAAGACTTCAGAGATATGAGGATGCTATTGTTACTTACAAAGCAATAACAGAAGCAAGTTTAGATTCAGTGTGTGGCTTAGCATTAGCTCTCTTTAAAAAAGAATTGTACGAAGAATCTTACTCAGCTTATGATGCAGCTCTTCACTGGTTGAGTAATGAAGACAAAGAAAAATCTGATGTTTTGGTTGCTATGGCTGGCATTATGTATTTATTCAAAGGACCAGATGATGCTAAAACTTTATTGTTTCATAGCATTCAAATATCACAGAAAAAGCCGACGGCGCATAGTCTTTTTGCAATTTGCTCACTTGGTTTATTACATTCGGATCAGAGTTTGTCTAAACTGGCACTAACAGAATTACGAAAATACAGTAAAGATAATAATTACTGTTATGAGCTCGGATTTTTAAAATCATATATACTTATGTGTGAAGGCAGCCAAGAGAAAGCTATCAAATCCCTTAGCGAGTCTCTGCATGACTTTCCAAACAATGCGTCTCTTTGGTACTGCATGGCTCAGTATTGCCTGAAAACAGCAAGAAAAGCTAAAATTGCTGGCAGTTGCGCTTTGAAAGCATTATATTCAGCGAAGTCCCAAGGATTTCACTGCAACCCTGCTCAAATGATTGCTACAGCTAGTATAGCTGAACATGTAGCCGGAGAAAAAACGAAAGCTTTTAGAATAGCAATTGAAGGATTTCATCTGTACCCTCAAAGTGCAGATATGTGGGCGGCTCTGTTATATTCGTTAATATCTCACGATACATATGGCCAACGAAAAAAATGGTTAAATGCTGCCACCAGTTATATGAGAAGGCATTTAAACATGTCTCAGTCACTCAACAAGTGGGTCACTAATCTTGAGAAAAAGATCTAATATTTTGATTAAATTTAAGAATAATAAAAACAATATTTGTTATAAATATATTTATTAAAACTTTACAATTCTTTATCCGCAATTCTCCTATACACTGCTAAATATTTATCTCCATTATTCCTTGTCACCTTCTGCCCTTCCTCTGTACTCTCATATAATTTCTCAATGATGGGATCCGATTGCTAAAAAAGAAGAAAATATGGTGTGAAAGACATAGGCAGATGGGAATTTAGTATAGGTAAACTCCAACGTCCACTTCATATATCCCCGAAGGTGTGGTAGGGGTACTAATACTTCTGAACATGGCATTATTGTCTTCTGGTGTTCAGAGTACCAACGTTTTGCTTCAACAGTGTAGTCACGTGATAGGGGGTAGTGTTGGTTACCAATTTCAAAAGTAGTTGTGATTACTTTGGTTGAATTATAGTTGTTATTAACTCTAGAGCATACTCCATTTTGGTTACTTAAGTGATCAATAGATTGAAAACTATATAGGTTATGTAAATAATCTTACAATTTCCATCAATGAATAGCTCTAAAATATAAAAATGTGATTCTCGCTAAATAATTCGCGATCCACCCAAATTATGGAAAAAATGCTACTTTCCGTAACCTGTTGCAAAACACACTAACTGAACACACATGACAAAACAAAATTGCAGTTATAAGGTAAAATGAGCTATTTTTCAACTGCTATTGTTTATCGGCAACCTTGATAGCACATTGGCAAAGAGCAAGGCAAGTGGTATGGGTTGAAATCCTGAAGCGGGCTCATAACTCTCATGTGTTATTTATTTATCAGGTTTGTCAACATTGAGGGCAAGCAAACCAATCAATATGGTTGAGTTGAGTACTGGCTCATATCCTAGTAACAAAGGGTTAAGGGAACCTTTATAACGTGGGTTCCCTGTCCAGCCCAGACAAACTCTGAAAATGTGTGCGAAAGAAAAATTGCTAATAACATACCAATTCTTGTTCTGTTACTGCTTCAAATAATGGGTGATCGTTAAAATGTGACGTCATCCATTCATGTAAATCTTTGACATCAGTTATTGTGTAAACGATGGCCTGTAAATTAAAAATAATAATTAATTAAATAAAAAAACCTTGGCGGAACTGTTTGTCTGACACGAGTCACGACCGAGTTTAAATGAAAACCAGCCATTCAATCAAGTGTTGAAAGAGATACAGAGTTTTATTACAATATATACGACACTCCTAAGAATGAAGATGCTTACATCAGGCTTCAGAGTTAGATTTAATTCAAACATTGTTGACTTATCAAGAATCATCGACAATATAATAGTTTCAAAGGTTAATTTCATTAGCCTGATTAGGATCAACAGGATTATTTCCTCCAGCCTGTGATTAAGAGCAAGTGAGACAACTACGCTGTCTGCATGCGTACCGACAAACAAATTTTTGGCTCTCGCAGTCACTGGGCTTATTAGTGTTTCCAACATTCTTTCCGTGAAAAATAAATGTACTTAAAACGCGTTGTTCTATATTTTTGCACGTCGAGGGCCCGACGCTTTTTTCCACAATAATACTATATTTTACATTTGTCATTCAGTAATGTTTTAAACTTATTTTGGAAAATACTTTTTAGTTTTTTTAAACTATATACAGGGTAAATAAAGAATAAATAAAGGAAAGAAAAATTTCGACACAGGCGGGAATCGAACCCGCGACCTCGGGTATACGCCCCGACGCTCTGCCAACTGAGCCACCGTGTCAATTGGCTGCCAGTGCGAAATTCTTCTATCCTTTATTTCTTTTACACGTTTAAGTAGTGTTTGCGTTTCTTACCTCCGAATTTTAACTAATTCGGAAGGCTACTTGTCTACCTTTTCAGATAGAATGCAAATGTTGAAAACGCCTATCACATAATTTAAATCTTCGGGTTCGATTCCCGCCTGTGTCGATAAATTTTTCTTTCCTTTATTTATTCTTTATTTATTAGTAATAATCCCCACATGAGGTTTTCATGAACAAAAAGATTTAAATTATATACAGGGTGTCCCAAGAAATAGTGTCAAGCGGAAGTCCAAGGACAAAATAACCCTAGGGGTACCCGAATTACCCCCATGTATGTTCTGCGACTTTTTGTAGTTTTCGAGATATGATTTTTTCAAATATTTTTTGTTAATCCTTGGCTTATTTGACGTTATTGGTCACAGAGACATCAATTGTTGAGATACAAGCTTGATTTTTTTTTTCTAAAATAGGTGAACAGTAGCACTTGCAAAAACAAAAGCAATTGTGAGCCGATATGCTACTATTAAGCCATTAAAAAAATGTTGAATCCTAAGTTTGTTAAAATGTTTAAATTAAAGATCTCTTTTGAAACGATTTAAAAAAAACTTATCCCAAAAATGTCTCCAAAATTATTTTGAAAAATTTGCCGATTTCGTCAGCTATTTGCCATGTAAATTTGATTGAGCTATCTCCACGACTTCATACTTGAAAAAGTTATTGAAACACAGTAAGTCGAAAAAACTTAATTAGAAGATTGGGCCGAATAAAACTAAAAAAATGTTATTATTGATTGTTTATTATTAAATCACAAAAAGTTTTTGAAATGTCGCCCTTCCTGCTCGATACAAATTCTACATCGCCTTAAAAATAATCTTTTAGTCGTAAGAACGCTACCCTGTTGCTTTTTATTGTTTTTTCTGCTTGTCTTAGTTTTGTTCGTAGTTCAGCTATGTTTCTGATATCATAAATACATACATATACTCACGGCTATAAATCCCTAAAAGGTGTAGCCAGAGCTGAGAAATTAGAAATTTTTCAGCCACTTTTGGAAGTTGAGTGGGGAAAAGATGGTAGAATAAAGGTTGTTGGTGATGGGTCTCCAACAGCATCGCCCAAAAATCCTTTAAAAAGCCCCAATACCGTTAGTCGCCTCTAACGTACACCCACCGGAAGAAATGGGGTAGTGCTATTCTAAGCCGACACTACACAGCTGTATATGTTTCTGGTCCTTGGCGTAAACTAATTCTTTATAATACCCCCAAACGAAGAAATCGATGGGGTTTAAGTCGGGAGGGAAGTGGATCGGCCGTGGGGGGCCCAATAAAATATATATTAAGAATATTGCATGTGTGATGCAGTGCTTTGTGTGGAGGCCCTGAAGAACTGAGTGGTTTAAATGCCGTGACTTGTGAATATTACGATTTTAGAAAATAGTGTTCCATAAATCCCTCCCTCTATGCGTCATGTCATCACGCTCTATCTCGTGAACCGTGACACTTAAAATGCTGAAGGTTTCCCTGATGTATTTCTGTTACCGCTATAGCAATAATTGCAAAAAATATCAATTAACTATTTTATAAGGGAGGTCGCATAGAGGTTATTTTTATACTTTTTGATGCTCAATATTGATAACGACAACAGACTTTTAAAATATCCTGAGAACAGTTATTGCATTCTACACAAAAGAAAAAAAACCGGCCAAGTGCGAGTCGGATCGCGCACTAAGGGTTCCGTACTATCATATATATAGAAAATCCCGTTTGTGTGAAAATCATGGGAGCCAAATTAGGTAAGTAATTTGATTTATGACGTTTAAAAATAGAACTACGGGCTAGATCTCATTCAAACCAATTTTCATTAGTAGTTTGTATAGTAATACACATCATATATTTTTTTCAGTATTATCATGCCCATATTTTAGAAGTTACGGGGGGGGGACACACATTTTAGCACTTTGAAAAAGTCTCTCGCGCAAACTATTCAGTTTTGAAAAAAATGATATAAGAAACCTCAACATCATTTTCAAATACCTTTTGATAAATACCCCACACGTATAGGTTTGATGAAAAAAAAAATTTTGAGTTTCAGTTCTATGTATGGGGAACCCTAAAAATTTTGGTTTTTTTTTCAGATTTTATTTTAAAATCTTAATGCGGTTTACAGAATACATCTACGCACCAATTTCCAATAATGTAGTTCTTATAGTTTCGGAATAAACTGGCTGTGACATACGGACGGACGGACGGACGGACAGACAGACAGACATGACGAATCTATAAGGGTCCCGTTTTTGCCATTTGGCTACGGAACCCTAAAAATTAATCCCACCAAAAACATTCTGTAAAAAACTAGCCAAGTCAAGATAGAGCTGCTTGTCTGATAGGAAGATAAACATCTCTAAAAAGTAATGAAATCTCTAAAATAAGTAAGAAACCTAAGACTCGGCTCCACTCTATCTTGACTTGGCTAGTTTTTTACAGAATGTTTTTGGTGGGATTTCACTTCTTTTTGACAGGACGTAGATTGATTGAATGGTTACATTTTCTTATTACTAATAAGAAAAATAAATAAAGGAAAGAAAAATTTCGACACAGGCGGGAATCGAACCCGCGACCTCGGGTATACGCCCCCGTCGGCCCGTGTCGCTCTGCCAATTGAGCTGCCGTTTCAATGGCTGCCAGTGCGAAAATCTTCTATCCTTATAAATAAAGAATAAATAAAGGAAAGAAAAATTTCGACACAGCAGTTGAATTAAACAATAAATTCTATAAGTCCTTCAGACGAGATCACACGCGCAAGATGTCAAGAGAAGTTAGTAATTCGGATTTGCTAAATAGACTTTTACTCAGTTTGGATCCATTTATTACTGGCCTTCGAAAACTCCCTCGTCAGAAGAAAAGTGTTATGTCTAAAGAAGTGTTACATCTATTAAAAGTTTGATTTATATTCCAATTTATTTGTAGTACTTTTTTTCCAGTTTAGTAAGAGATGCATGTATACTTAGCTGTAAGTTTAAAATAAAAATAGTTATAATGTATTTTTTATGGTAAAAATAGTAATTTGACAATTTTATTAATACCAAAAAGTAGATATTTCGTAGTTATCATTAGAAATAAATTAATATATTTATACCTATTTATTTTATTTTTTTGAATTGTATAAAAATCATGGTGGTGGTATACTTTTACTTCTTTATTTACTTCTAACAATTAAATACATCATTAGTATACAATCTTTAACGTTATTTTATTGATTTACCCAAAAAAAATGCAAATTAAGAGAGTAAGGTATTTATGACCGCCCTTGTATGGCGGCGGTACCACTGTGCACAGGCGGGATTCGAATACGCGAACTCGGGTATACGCCCCCGTCGCTCTTGCCAATTGAGCTACCGTGTCAATGGCTGCCAGCGCGAAATTCTTCTATCCTTTATTTCTTTTACACGTTTTAGTAGTGTTTGCGTTTCCTACCTCCGAATTTTTTACTAATTCGGAAGGCCACATGTCTATCTTTTCTGATAGAATGCAAATGTTGAGAACGCCTAACTATCACATAATTTGAATGTTTTTGTTCATGAAAACCTCATGTGGGGATTATTACTAATAAATAAAGGAAAGTTTTTTTTTTCTTCCGGATTTGTAAAAAAATCGGAGGTAGGGAACGCAAACACTAGTTAAATGTGTAAAAGAAACAAAGGATAGAAGAATTGGACAGATAAGGGAGAACTACTTTTTCTCAAATTAGGGCAGTCTCCTTTTCTTTCCTGTGTTAACTACAGGTGGAGAATAATAAATCAATCATTTCTAAAATAAGGGAGGGCTTCCATACTCCTTTTTCAAAAAAGGACAGTCTCTCATTCTTTACTGTGTTAATTATAGGTTGAAAATAATAAATCAGCTATTTCGGACTCACTCTATGATGGACAAACCAATAGTGCAGTTTAAAAAAGGAAACGAATTCCTTTGATTAGATTAAAGCTTACGGAAATATAAGTTACCTGCTCGGCTAGCACGTATGCATACTCTGACAGCAGCCATTTGTTGATGATACGCCATTTATGTTTGGCTTTCTTGAAGTGGGGGTCTGGGTAAAGAAAAAACATTTTCTGCAACTGTAAAATAGACATTAAGGTATTAAAGTAAAAAAGACTATACATTTGCTTTGGATGACAAAAATGAACTGACAAGTGTCAGAAAGAATTTAACTATCCTATTTCTTACCGTGGGTATAGAAAAAAGGCATGTGGGTTAGAAACTCATAATCATAACCAACAAAATCAAGGCTTTTAGCTAATTTGCTGTTAGAAAAGAAGGGACAGATGTTTTAAAATAACAATCATATAGGACACCATAACAAGTTGTTTTCACATGTAAAATCATCTACCATCAATTAATTGCTATTTGAGAACATATCAACACATTTCATTTGCAACATTGCATCATACATATACTCACGCCACAAAATGGTACATAACAAAATCTATTAATCTGCTTTATGGTTGGTATATACAAGCTGGTAGCAGGCACAATGAAGGTAGGCACTGGTGTTACTGCAGAGTTTTTTCTTATCAGGGGATGATTTAAACAGAGTAATTTTTGTAATATGAACGGGTGTTTATTCTGCAAGTCAACGTCTACTAAGACTAAGGGCCTATTGCGTGTTAACAGACTAAAATATATTGTGGATTTTTTAAACCCTATGTGTCCTTACGAGATTTTCAATTGTTTTAAAATATCAAAGGATAGTTTTTTTACAAATTACTGCATGAAAAAATTATAATAATTCAGTACATTGAATTTGTGAAAAACTTTGCATTAAACTCCTTTTCCTGGTCTGAAAATCTGATAAATATCCGAATTGTGAAGAATAAAAGAGCATATTATGAAAAGATTGATGAATATAGAAAATGCTCAAAAGATTTGCCAGGATCATACAAAGTCGCAATCAATAGTCTTTGCCTACCCCAATGGGGACTAATGGCATGAAAATATTTATGTATATAATATTTAATTTTTTACTTCAGTTGATTTTTACTAAATCTATGAACTCTGAGTCTAAATCTTATGAATGGCTGTTAAAGGGTCTAGCAGGCTAACCTAAGAAGATTGGCCCCCGCAGGGGATGTGGTTGTAATTTGAGGTGCTGTAGTGGCAGGCCCTAAGAACACTATATGCGTAATAACAGCCTTTGAACTTCTTTTGTTTTAGACTTATTTGCGAAAATGTCAAAAAATCATGGTAATTTTCAAACTGCGATATTAGCTAAACCAAGTAAGCGAGAGTAACCAAATAAGTTTAGAATTAAAGAGCATGAAATGGGGTTCATAATACATATTTTTAAAGACATTCATATCCTTGAACTTGGATGAAAAAAAATATAGTTTTTTTTTCCGCTTATATTTTTTGCCACTTATCGCGGAGGCACAACTACCAAAAAAATTACTTAATAAGCCACAGCTGCCAACTACGTACCGAATTTAAAAAAAATTGAAAAATCATGGTGCGTCATGTCAAAAAAAAAACATTTACGAACGTATGTTTACTATTTGTAGTGACAAATGAGTAGAGGCCTTCTAAAGATAAGTATGTAGTTGTCACACAACGGAAAGAGGGTTGATGGATACATTACTCGTTGATAGAGTTTGATGTATTATGGGGTGTAAAGGGGCTCCACCAACATCTTCGGAGCCCAAGCCATCCCCACCTGCCCGTGGTACACCTGCTGACCGACAAACGGGGCAATGGCGACGCCACCCTACCTGGGTTCGCCTTGGTGGGTCGGGGGTCAGACGGCAGTCGCCCCGTAATAGGCACACAGCCATTCATAAGTATGAAAAAGAAAAAGAAAAGGTGCACGTTAGCGGCTAGGGCGTCGCCGCTATACGACGCGCAGGGGGATCGCCTTGCCCCTGCGACAAGTATGCTAAGGCTACCGGCAGGCTGATTACGTATCTCAGTCGCACAATTATTGAGGCGAAAATTTAGTCAATATCGCTGCCAAAACGACATTTCGTATTACGCAACACATAACCAAACACTGACCACGCAGTCGATCTTGTGCGCCACCTACAGAACGACTGGGAAAATAAAAGTGCATCGCTTCCGATACAAAACAACAGCGTTGGTATTACCTAACACAGCGGCACGATAATTGGAGCAGCTATTGAGTCAATTTAGCTGTCAAAATAGCGACAGGTATTTTGGTGTCGCATCAGTGTGCAAATTAGTTGCTTTAGACTTATTTATTAAAAATATCAATCAAAGTTAACATAATTCGTATTGTAGAAGCAAGTTATTATGTTAGGACACGTTTTTTTGGTCTTAAACAATGTTCCTGTTATGAATTTATAAAATATGGTGCTAATCAGTGTAAATATTTTGTGTATATATATTCGACAATAACTGATGATTGGATGATGCAAATAATATGCAAAAGACCATGGCTCGTGCTGTTCTTATATTGGATGCGCTGGAGATGGCCCAACGAAGAAGGCAACTTCATATCGAAGCAAATGTTGATCATCTTTCGGGCGCTCGATTTTCATGTCAAAATATAGGGTGACGAAACAAATCTTTGCTGCGTTGTGCAGCGAGTTATCCCCAGTCCTAGTCAGCACTAAGATCTACTCGAATTCCTGTGGAATATGAGGTAATTGTCATATAACGTTATTAAATATACCAGTGAAGTGAATATGCTTTGATGAGTATAATCATATATTATATTTTTTTCAGATCATAACAGCACTGTCATTCTTCGCCTAAGATTCATAGCAAAACCCTGTAGGGATGAGTTGTATTCATGGTCTGAGCCAATCAAGTGTGTCAAATATTGTGAAGAATGAAGGCCTTAAACAAACCTAACATCCTGCATAACATAAATGCATTTTCTTCCCACAATCACACAATGAAAGGCCATCAATAATGATTGGGTAAGTATTGTGTAGTTAAGTTACCAACCAAAAAATTGATGAATTAAAGTAAGTGGATAGGTTATAGACTCACTGATATTGAATTTCATGATGTTCCAGATTTTACAATAAATACAATTTAACTGGGTGTATGGCATGTGTTGATGGCACACATGCTCCACTTATTCAGCTCACTGACCATGAGGAGATATTTTTCAATAGGAAACACTATATTTCATTTGTATACAAAGGGATATCGAAGACAATTTTAAGAAGAGACCAACTTCCAAATTTTTGTAAAACACAAAATAATTTCATGAATAGCTCACAAATCACAATGTCTCTGTTTTATGTTAAAAATCTGCCATAATAACTACTATTTCATAATTAAATTTTCTATAATATTTACACCTACTACTACTATTAATTTAATAGGTCTGTTACAGTGACCTCAACATTTGAAATGTTGATGAAATAACTTATTTTGAGGCTTACTCTGCATAAAATACAGCTTTGATAGGAGCTCAGATTTAGGGATAAAAATGTGTCCACCACAAAATGAGGCCTACTAAAAATGAAACCTTGTATGTTCTTTATAATACATTATGTATTTCCTCTACAGGTGATTCTGGATACCCTCTAAGACCATGGCTATTGACCCCAATTGTCAATGCTGTTCCTAAGAGTCCAGAAGAAGAATACTCTGAGGTTCACTTCAGTAATCGAAATGAATGAAAGCTCACTGACTTTGTTTACTGGCACACAGGGTGGATCATCATATGGTGGCTAAAATGGTTAATGCTTGCACTGTTTTCTACAATATCTTCAGTGTACTTGTCTACTAGTATCAGAATTACCCAGAGAAGATGTAGATTTAGATCAAAACAATGAAATTATTGCCCCAGTTGGTAAAGATGCTGTTGCTGGTGTTCTACATATTTATTATTATGAGGTCGCCAGCAGCAGTTCCAAAATGTTCTATATGTGTGGGTAGCATAGTGTAAAGGCTTTTTAAAACTATTGTTAATCATCTTTTTGTTTATTTGTTTTATTTTTACTTAAGTTGATATCTTGTATGTTATTTTGTGATTCAGTTTAAAATCATTGAACATTTATTATTTACATTTAGTGATACTCTAGTTTTCATGTTAATGTAAAAAATAATCTTTTGGTTGTCCTGTTTCTAAGTAGATGTAAACTTTGAACCACTTTATAGCTTTAGGAAAAAAAGAGTTAAATATTATTCTTTAATTAAATATTTTATATAACACTCTGAAAAATTATGTATTTATTATTATTAGTTTGAATTTTGATTTAGACTCAAAAATAATATGTTTGTATTGCTTTATTTCCTTATACTTACTACAACTCCTCTTCTGCTTTCTTACTTGTACTAACTACTACCCTCAATAGACAAACAATGATTTGCACTTGGCAAATTCTAATTAAAAATGCAGATTGAATGAATATTACTCCACATCTATTGCTCCAATCCATTGAGGATTGCTAATGAAATATTTAGGATTTCTTGTTTAAATGAGGGACTAGTTGGTAAACATTGTGATTCTATATTAGTTTATATTTGAAGGATTCTTCTAAGAAAAAGATAAATATTAGCTATGTCCTACTTGCAAGTATTGATTGTATGTGAATTTCATGATATCAGAAAAATATGAACACTTAATATTTTGTTATTTTTGACAAATAAAACAGATATTTTACTTAACAAATGTTTTATTTTTTTTAATATTCTTTAATATTATTAATGAGCTCTTGGATATTATTTGCTTGAGTCTTAGTTGCCTTCACTTGTGCAAACTTGCATTTTTGAACTTTAGCTTTGGCAGTTATAAATGCCACACATGCCAACCTTCCCTCCGCCTTCACTTGATGGTTCTTGAGCTCCACAACCCACTCATTTCGCAGTGCTGGTTATGGTCCTGTAGCAATGAGGAATGTTACTGATTGATAAATAAATATTTGTACACACATATTCACATCAAATCATTCCTCAATCAATTTAATGGAGCTTTTTGCATAGCAAAGCTAGACTAAAGAAAGATAAATAAAGTAATATGGGTTAAAAGTTGTTTTATGTTATGTGTAGTTGCCAATACTCTATAATGTCTCTAATAATGTCTTATGGCATTTTACTCTGGGGCAGAGCTGCTGATGTTGGGTCCATATTCATTCTACAGACAAGAGCAATAAGAGCTATTTATTATTTAGGTTCACAAGATTCCCTTAGAGAATTGTTCAAAACCATAAATATAATGACACTGCCATGTCAATATATTTATGAAAACATCATGTATGTAAGAAAAATTTGAAAGCATTTGCCAAAAACTGTGATAGACATACTAGAAGTCTTAGAGATAATTATAAAATTTCAATTCAAAAGTACAGATTGTCAAAAAAAAAACATCTTTTATGGGGTTATGTGTAAAATTTTATAATAAAATATCTGATGACATTTTGAATCTAACAGAAAAGAAATTCAAAGTAATTATAAAACGCAGTCTTCATTTAAAAGCTTATAACAGTTTAAATGATTATATGAGAGATGAAACTGCTTGGTGTCACCAGGGCTCTATTCAGGATATTTCCAGACATACACCAATATTGTAATATGACTAAGAAAAGATGTGTGTTGCTGATTTTCTTACGGGTTCTTCTCGCAACAATACACCTTCCGAATCTGAAGTAGATTTTAAGACTTATACGTAAGTTTGTGACGTTCAAAAAATAGAGAAAAATTCTTTTTATTTTGAAATAAATATTTTTTATCTTTTATCTCAATGTTTTACTTAAATTTGTTTGGTCTTTATTTAAATAATCTACTTGGTTCTCCTTGCCTTCTCAAGTCTACAACCTGTTTGTGGCCTCTTAAAAGGGCTCTGAGTGACTGTTGAAAGAATAAAAATAGTTTCTTATATGAAAAACTTTCATAAGATTATTGATCGACTTTTTTGTATTTCGTTTTTAATTAACCATTATTTTGTTGTCAGTCATTTTATGTATCATGAAATGTATGCTATATGTGTCACTCCAAATGGGTCCTGACTGAAAATCAGTGTTGTGTGTAAAACGCACAAAAATAAGCTGAGGCAGGACCTATTCACATTTGTTTCATTTATTTTATTTTATTTTATTTTGTATTACTTTTTATGTCTCTTTTATAATTTTAATGTATGTGTAATGTGTTGTTGTTAATATTTCAAATGTGAATAAACGTCTCTTCTTCTTCTTCTTCTATAAAGGAAATGTGGTCAATCAATTCTTTAAACACCAAAACTTACTTTCTTATGGAGATGGAGGCAGTAGAGTTAAATAACTGCTTGTCAAAGCATTGCATTGCAGTGGATGTTCTCTTAGGAACTTTAGAAGCGTCTCTAATTGTGCGTTTGACTCTCTGTCTGCTGTCCATACCTATAACGAATAAAATTTAAACTCAAAATACTATTAGCTAATGCGTCTCATTTCGAAATAATACTAACATTATGTTTATTGTACTCAAAACTTTCTAAGTGAAAACTAGAACTAAAATGCTGTATATTCAATAAATTTAGCAACATATTTTGTGATACGAAAGGAGTAAAGTATTTGAAAGTGTAAACTTACCTCAGTTTTGACTGGATAATTATAGATAACTAACTAGAAATACTGTAACTTCGAGATTTTCTTTATACAAATAAATACTCAACGTAACTCAAATACAAAACAAAACAAAGACCTTTTTTTCTTTTGTTTAGGCAGTGTGGATGTGGACATACTTTTATTTCTATTTTCACATATTGTGACCCTCGTAGAAATTTCATTTAGTAAATTCGTTTCTTTTTAATAATAAGTAGATCTCATTATGTCATATATCGTTAATTTAATAGAAATCAAATTGATTTACGAATAAAATGTGCATAATAAAGCTGATAAAATAGTAAGTATGAACAATTATACTAAAAATGTATCCTTAAATCAAGGGAAAACATTTACAAGTCCTCAAGTGGTATCACTCTTCGTAGTTCCACTGTTTGATAATTGTCGGCTGAGGACGCTAGTGTCAATACAGTCAAAGTGCATTCAGCGATTCAAGAGCCGCAGCGACCAGTGTGCTTCCGTAATATCAACATTTATTGCGATCGCGTTGCTGCGGAGCGGCTAAGGTGTCGCGCCTGCTGTTGTATCGCAAGTTGCCGAAAGATGCGTAATCAGCCTGCGGGTCCTGTGCGAGCCCGGCTAAAGACGTTAGCACCTAAAGAGAAACTCCGTTTTGCTAGCTGGAACATTGGTACGCTGACCGGACGTTCTACAGAACTTGCGGCCATACTTGCCAGGCGAAAAGTGGCAGTGGCGTTCCTGCAGGAGACACGGTGGAAGGCCAACAGGAGATGGAACATAGGGCACGGCTACAAGCTGATCTATACAGGCTCTCCATTATTTGCCGTTACTACTATTGATATGATATGTAAACATATGTTCGTAAATGTTTTTTTTTGACGTGACGACCATGATTTTTAAAATTTTTTTTAATTTGGTACGTAGTTGGCAGCTGTGGCTTATTAAGTAATTTTTTTGATAGTTGTGCCTCCGCGATAAGTGGCAAAAAATATAAGCGGAAAACTATATTTTTTTCATCCAAGTTCAAGGATATGAATGTCTTTAAAAATATGCATTATGAACCCCATTTCATGCTCTTTGATTCTAAACTTATTTGGTTACTCTCGCTTACTTGGTTTAGCTAATATCGCAGTTTGAAAATTATCATGATTTACTGACATTTTCGTAAATAAGTCTAAAACAAAAGAAGTTCAAAGGCTGATATTACGCATATAGTGTTCTTAGGGCCTGCCACTACTGCACCTCAAATTACAACCACATCCCCTGCGGGGGCCAATCTTCTTAGGTTAGCCTGCTAGACCCTTTGAACTGAAATTTAGTTTGAATGCATTATGATGATATTAACCATTAGAAAATTTCTGTTGATTTTATAGAAATACTAACATTACTTATTTTTGATAATATTTGAAATATTGGTGTACTATTAGAAGGTACTATATTGTTCCATTTTGTTTTTAAAGAATTAGTACTCACTTGGCCTTTATGGAAGAAATTTGGCAAGTACTTCATTGCATTTGTTCTGAGGACTGCAACATTTTGATATTTATCTGAATGCTGCTCTCGCAAAGCTTTGATGCGATCATTCACAAAGTCAGACACTTTGACCCTTATTTCTAAGCCAAGTAGAATGTTTTCAGGAAACATAGGTGAAAGTGTAACTGTAAAATTCATTGTATTTATTAAGATTTGCCGTGTAGTGCCGGCTTAGAATGTCGCTACCCCTTTCTACCCACGGGTGTCGTACGAGGCGACTAGGGGTATTGGGGCTTTTTATTGGATTTTTGGGCGATGCGGTTGGAGACCCATCACCAAAAACCTTTATTCTTACCATCTTTTCCCCACTCAACTTCCAAAAGTGGCTGAGGAATTTATAATTCCTTAGCTCTGGTTACCCCTTCTAGGGAAATATAGCCGTGAGTATATGAATGAGTATATGAATTATAAAAGTGCCATGTTAATATAAATGTTATAAAGGCACTACTCTTCTTACCTAAGAGACCACCATAGCCACATCCTACATCTAGGAATTCTACTTGTTTATTCTTCTGAATGCCTGGATACAATTGTGACCAGTCATAATCATCAGGATGAGCTGGGCTATAATAAAAACATTTATATTTTCTTAGTTTAATGACAATTGGAAACATACATAATAATACATATAATACTTACTAATCAAAACAATGATCTGCAATTGGATTTGAATGGGCACGTTGACGGTAATATTTCTTTTGTGGAAGGGCCATAATAATTTACTGCTTTCCAGTATGCCAACAATGTTTCATAATACGAAAATAATAACGTAAAGAAAATATATTAATTAAGCAGAAATATAATAAGTAAAATAGGCATGAACAAATCTAACCTAAACCTCCTAACCTAACTTTCCTTTCCACTCAACAAAACAAACAGACTCAGCTAAAGAAAAAAACCAAATGTAAATGAAACGTAAAGCCGGGCCTAAAGCCACGTGTATATCTTTTAGGGTAATGTTGTTTGTTTCCACGATTTTGTAACGCTTCGGGCATGTTATGTTTAAAGCGGATCGCTTCCTTGATGCGCTTAAAGCGTTGAAGTTCCAAGTTCCTTCACAGCTTTTGCTGTAGAGACCCTGGGTCCGTGGGGCACAGATGCTCGTCGTTTTTTCTCAAAGACATTTCGACGCGCCTGATCTAGAAATTCGGAGGCCTAATATCCAATGGCTGGCGCCAGCCCCGGATCTAGGGGGGAGGGCAAGCCGGGGCCCATGTCCCGGGCAGCAAGTTCAGAGGGCGGCCAAATCCACACTTTAAAGACGAATGGACAACTCATCATTTTGACCACGGAATAAATATTTGTACAAGTACGGAAATTTCATGGCCCTATCAACTCGACCGATACCCAGAGCGCGGAGTGAGACGTGCTTTACGAACATTATTAGCCCGGCGCGTAGGCATAGTTCAAAATACACGTACAAATACCACTAGCACGGAGAAAAATGAGGAGTAAATTTTACATCTAGCGTGGTAGCTTTTACTCCAGTGCCAGGTCAATATATGGATGACTATTCTTAGGAGTAAAAGCTATTACTGTTCCGTGGAAACAGTAATAGCTTTTACTCCTAAACTAAACTCATCTGGGAGGGAAATCATACTAGAGTATGGAGTAATTTTTAACTTCTGAAGAAGGTGAATTTACTCCAAATTTTAACTAATTTAACTTATAAAAATTATTTGCGATCTTCTATGAGCCAGCCAGGGTAGCATGAAGCGTGGGAGAGCCTCTGAGATAGGGCTATGTCACCGTTCAAGGGTGAATTGGCCGCCTTATTTGACCGTTTCTCGCACGCCCGAGCATCTGATATGTGAGAGCGCCAGCGACTCACCTTTGAAATCGCAGCGCCACGTCACATGTGCGAGCATGAGCGGCGTGACAGTGACATAAACTGAGATGTTTATCATTTTATGTCAAATTTTTGAGAAAGAAACGCTTATCGAGTTTTGCAATCTTAGCGATAGAAAATCGAATTGCACACTAGTTAATTTATGTCAAGGCCATAGATTTATTTGCTGAACAAAAAGCTCGAAGTAGCTTAGTAGTAAAATTGTAATTTCAATTCACAAATGCAATAATATTTGATATATTTTTTTTATACAAATTTTTATTTTAAATATTATCCTGTGCGGTGTATAAAATATATATCCTACACGTTCATGTCTATATATTTGTAAATAAATAGGCTAAACATAAAAAGAACAGCCATGGATGCATTATTTCCGGAAGGCCTATGTAGGCTATTTCCAAATTTCAATCAATTAGTGGATATCTGATAGCTGAAATAATGTGGATGATGAAGGTAAAAATAAATATAAGTGGGCGGGGGCAGCATTTTTCAGATTTACGGCGCCTAAAAAAAATTTAAGATCCGGGGCTGGCTGGCGCATTCTTCCACCCACTCCACCACTCGTACCCTATATTGTCTGTGCATTCTTCGCTCAAAGAATTAGCTTAGAGGTTCAAAGGGGTAATGCAGCCAGCCTTCTTATTATTTTATTTTATTTTTTACACCTGTATATATAGTTAAATGTGTACATATCTTTAACTCATTGTTTATAGTGTAAATAAAGGGTTTATTAAATTATAAAATATATGTAAAACGGTAATTGGCAATGTAGAAATATATTTTTTGCTATTTTCTAACTATAAATTCAAATCTATACAAAATTGCACCTGAGTGCAACATCTAATTCACTTGGATTTAGTTTACTTAGAAATTATTATAAACCCGGCATTAAATTCAGATCCGCATGCGCTCTCGTTTAGCATATTTTTTTACAGCAAAAATAGTTCTTATGTAGCGGACATAAAGACATGACAGACAGCTGTCAATCACACACAGTCAGTTCAGTTAAAATGTAATGTTCTATTATAATAAAATAAAACTAATCACAACAACAAACACTAACCGAAACAATGTAAATTTTAAGTTTTGTACAGGGAAACATAGTAAAATTAACAAAGGCAAATATGTCTGATTAATGCTCGACATCTTCTCAGTTAAAGTAACTAACTTTGCTGAATATACGAATGTTGGTGAATAAATTAAATTAACAAAAGAATATATCTTGATTGATAACATCGCGTGTGTATTTGCTTTGTGTTATTCTTTGGTCAACAAATGATATAGTGATTGTGCCAAAGAAGTTTGCTCCAAGCAGTGACTAATATTTTCTGGTAAGTTATTTTCATAAATTATTATATTTATTTGTGAAAAACGTGGTCTTAATCGATATTATTATCTAAGGTCAGAGTCAGGCCTATGATTTCAATGTGCCTTGGGGTTTTATCGCTTTTAACATGGTTTTGTAAGTTACAATACTATATATTATAATTCATCATTTTTTCATCAGTTTATGATATTATCAGTTTATTTTAATATAGTTTATTTGAAAGTTGATTTCCTTACATGAATTTTTGTAACAAAAGTGGTATCACATTGGGTTAGAATAGCAAAAACCCATTTCCTGCTGTGGTCTCAATACTAGGAAACCGGGGGGTTTCACTATCACCAAACAAGAACCCATCCTAGGCTTTGGTTACACCTTTTAAACCATAACTGAGATTATAGGTATAGATTGCTTGTGAGTAAATAATATTTGTTAGAATTTGTTGAAGTAAGTACTTTCAGTATATCTATTGATTTACAGAAACTTATCTATAAATATTTTATCCATATTTATTTTATAAAAAAAGGAAATGTTAATACTGTTAAAGTGACTAATATATAACTAATTATTAGAAATTAAATTCACAGTGTGTTTAGTGGCTTCAGAACAATTGTGTGTACAAAGTGGTGATTGACAGTCTCTGCCTGCCCCAATAGGAAGTTATAGCAAGTGATTGCCATTTAATCAATATAAAAGTAACATATGTGATATTTAATATATGCGGGAAGCATTTATATGTTTGAGATGAGTTTTACTGGTTCAATGTATGACTGTACAATTTTTGTGTTATGAATATTATTATAGTGTAACTGTCAATCATGAATAAAAATATTTTTATTTAATCATTACTCATATCATACATAATAACTTAGATTAATATCCTTATTCATTATTTACTTTCATTTCAGAAAACAGGGATAGTTCTTCACTAAATAATATTGCTAGTTTATCTTCAAAGTATTTTACTGTTCAGTTGGGGTTTGTTATTTCTCACATGTGCCCTGCAGTGTTACCTACCTGAATGGTGGGCTGCAGTATGGATAATTGTTGCCATGTATAAAGTGGTGAATTAAACCCTCTTTTATTGGTTATTTTCATTTATGATATGAAATAACATAGGATTAAAGCTTGTCATGCTGTTGAACAATTTATATATTTATATTCATTGGAGTTGAACAATGGAACATTATATCATTTTTAAGCAGGTCTCAATTGCCTTGTGTGAGATAAAATACTTTTTATATAAAATCTTTCAATTTTTATTTTTTTATTAATGCCATTCCAATAAATGTATATAGATAAGTATTCATTGAAGTAAATTGAAATTTGCTAGCCAGTATCAACAGTGTAGCTAGACTTTTTTTGCTATAATATGCCATAAGCAGTATAAGCACTGTATTACCTAGAAAGAACAATTTATACGAAAAAATATAAAACATTGAACAACTGTTGATAAGTGGTCAGATTTGAAAACAAGCAAGTGTGATATTATAAACTGGTGATGTAGTAAAATTTCATTTAGTGTCAATGCCCCATTGAAATGTCAAGCATTGTCTGAAACTATAGCCGGTGAGTTTATAGTAGGGTCACGACATGTTTGCACTTCACGGAGAGGTCGGTTGACCACGATGCGTTTGTTATGGAGAGATGTTTATACTAGCAGTTCGCGCCACGTGCATCGCATCGAACTGTTGCTCGACGCTCAGTCTCCGCGGTCGCGCCGCCGACGACGCAGTGACACGCCGCGCCGCGCACGACACCTCCGTCTGACACTGACGTGACACCACGCACTATAAACTATACATTTCTATCTACAAACCATGAAAAAAGCCACCTCTCAGCGCAGCGTCACGCAAAGTTGCGATGGACGATCATCGCGACTCATTGAGAGCACCTCATCAGATGACGGTTCTGGTTGTCCGGAAACAGAACTTTTACTAGAAGCCCATCATCTGCCTGCAGCTATGGTAGCCGCCGCCGGATGCCGAAGACCGTCGGTAACGGCCCCGCCTTCCCCGACGGACTCGCGAAAGAAACATAATCGGCACCATAACTATATGAACCACTTGCATCACCTGATCCATTGGCGCGATATATGGGGAGGAGAGCCTCATAAAGGCTCAGAGGTATTCTCATTGAATTTCACTTCACTTCACGAGTCTGCGTGCCATTAATTCTACGTGACAACTCGTATTACATATATTGAAACTATGAAACTTAACCCAGGCTTTCGAAAGATTACTCGTATTTATTATCCTATTTCAATCGTCCAATGTATAGTGTATTTGATTTTATAAGGGCCGCCACTCCGTTTTTCATCACAAAAATGTTGCTCTTGGAATAATATTCGTTTACTTAGCTCGTTAACAATAGGTAAATACTTTGTAGTGCGTGAAAAAAAGCATCATCAAATTTTAAACGCACTCATCCTTGTCGTATATTCGTGATTGTATGTTCAAATTGGAATGACCTTGGTTTTGGTCATCAATGATAAATCCATTTACCTTTTTATTATTTATCTTCGTATAAGATCTGGGTTTCGTGTCGTCATGAATCTGATAAAAATATGTGAATCAATTTCTACCTATCTAAGATAAGCTATACAATCGTTCTTTATAAGTCCTCTAGATATACATTATTCATAGCATTTTAATTAAACTGCTAGCTCATAACAGCTATACTTCATCCTAGACTGATTGCAATGTTAATCGTGGACCAATTAAATAAGGGTTCGATTCAATGTCACAGTCAAGCAGAAAATTACGTACCTACTTCCGCCTACAAAGTATTCCGCTTTGAATTCCTAACATAAGAAATGACTAATATTATCTTTTTGCTACCCAATAAACAATTTACGGGCAATAAAAGCCATTGTAGCAAGATTATATTTGTTGGCTGTTATAGACATAGATAACCAAGGTGTTTGCAGCAGTTTTTTAATTCATTGTAAATTACGAGTAGTTTATGAATGCTAGCCTTGGGGACGGCTTCAGTACGAACGATACCGTTTGTATGTTGTGTATTATAAATTATAATGACCTCTGACTTTTTCTGGAGCGCTCATTGGTAATATCAGTGTTGTACTTTTATAATAAATACAGTAACATTGTGCGCCACAAAACGGCTCAATTCAATGACTTTAAATGCAAGTTGAGCCTGCTAGTCAATTGTCACAATTGGTGTAATGTTCATATTGTCGACTGCTCAGTGCTCTGCTCACTAACCGATTACGAAATTACTGTTGTCGCCTTTATTACCTTTTGTGCAACCGTTGAAGTTGGATTTTATGTTGCGTTTTATATGCCAGCTTATTTTAGATATCATACACAGACACGGTTTGTATATTTTTATGTGAGTCCAAGCCCAAAGTTTTTTTGTAAAATCTATGATAATCAAATAGGTTTTTATGTTGCATTCTGAAGAAGAAAAGTAAACTTAACTGCTACTTTAATTAAATTCTATTTAAAATCTGCTGTCTCATGTAAATTCAGATACATTCTCATCCCTTTGATTGAATTTAAAACGATGATTAGAGAAATAAATTGTTCAATACATTACCTACCATGAAATTATAAAGCCATGTTTTTAAATTTCCGTAAAATTACACCAAATTTTGTACAAGTAACGATTACACGTGCACTCATAAAATGCAAACTAATATGAATATACGACTTAGATAACACTTCAAATTACTAAAGACACACATAGGTTTCGCACTTGCACTCCAGAAATGCAGATCCATCAATGCGCTGTGGGCGTGTTGAGACTAATTTATTGTTGCACGTACCAGACGTATTAGCAAATATAGACATTCTAATTATAACATTGTCCAACAACAATCCTTCATCAGGCTTATACTAACACTTCGCCAATAGACGTCCACTGCGGGAGTTTGCATAGCCCGCCCATCGCTGCACTGTGCACTGTGCACGCAACGTCATATGAACGGTGAAAGTAATTGGCATCGAAAAGTTTTAGATTGTCGTTGCACACTTATTACATGTATATTTCTTACCTATACTTTACAACTTACAACTATAATCCCAAAATAGCATAAACAAAACTTCAGAATCGAGGATTCCTCAACCGTTTTGGCAGTACGTATACAAATGTGTAAAAGTTTATGATAAAAGATATCGTGGGTTATAGAAAGCTAATCACTTTCCAATCTAATATTTTAATAAGACCCTAGCATTCTAAGTTTTCGCTCTTAAGCTTACAAGTCCCAACACTATATTTCAGTCTGCCCCCACTAAAACTTAGTCAAACAGTAGGTAGTAGAAGAAATTTGGTTGGCTTGGCCCACTGCCTAAGCACACCATTTAACGGCCCATAAAAAATATATAACAACATGCATGTCGTTGCTCAATTTGTAATTATTGCATTGGTGGACTGTCGGAAGTGTGTTTATGATAAAATTGATTGTCTCATATAATGGTGCTACTCATTTGGCACGGCGCACTACAACTACATTATTCGATGATTCGCCATTCAATCGGAAAGCCCCGATAACCTTGTTAATCGTATCTTTAAATGAATACTGACAAATTCGTCACGCACTTGAAAAATGTATAACAAAGGAGTTATACTATTATCATATTGTTTCAAGGTTTATTATGCTTGGCATAGAAAGCAAACAGTAGATAAATTCTTACCTGAATAGACATATGTGGCTGTTATATTTACAAACAAAAATATGAAGAGTCGAGTCACTCTAAATCTCCCTATCATTTACATGATATACTTAAACTATACAATGTTAGTTTTATTTAAAGATATCGCTGTAAATATTAAGGTGGTCTATCTTTTGGTTATAATTCCAATATAGAAAAGAGCTTTAAGCTGCAATTGATGTGTTGCTGCAAGCTATATTAAATAATGACTTCCCAGACTGATATTGAGTAATAGTATAAGATCCCGCTGCTAAATCTCTACGTTCATATGTTATAAAGTCAAACACACATTTTAACATAAGTTTATGAATAGGAGAATACACTGACAAGACGCAGCCAGGCAAAAGTGGCCGCAAGTAATTTTAATTTAATTAATGTTTATTATTTTTCGAAGACAAATTTCGTTCACTTGTTTTCGAAATATAATAACATCCCCATCATAGCAGTGTATATAAAGTGTATATAAAGAATATAAAAATCCATAGGTGCCGTTGCAAATTCGGCCACAACTACCTCGCAGCCAGGTGTAAGTAGGCTATATTTTGGTGTGTTTTATACGTTCATAAGTTACACGCATATTTCTTATATGAAATTAAAGCTACATACATATACTCACGCCGTTAATTCCCATTGGGGTAGGCAGAGACTATCGATCGCCACTTCGTACGATCCTGGCAAACCTCTCTTGCTTCGTCTACATCCATCAATCTTTTCATACATGCTCTTTTATTCTTCATACTTCGGACGCCTGCCTTTTTGAGCACACTTTCAATTTGGTCCAAGTGTGTCTTTCGTGGCCGTCCTCTACTAACATTACCTTCCACATTAGCTCTATAGATACCTTTTACCAATTTCCTATCATCCATCCTCTCGATGTGCCCAAACCATCTCAACATTCCTTTTTAAAGCTATTTTTTTCCTAATATCATAATACATAGCTGCCTGTGAAAAAGCGGCCGCAAATTAGGGTTGCCATCTGTTAAAAACGCGATATATCCAAATATATTTCACAAACTGTGCTATTGTTTCTATTTATATTTTATGACTTATATAATAACTATATTTATATTTTTTAAATACTTACGTACTTACCTATACTCACGTCCATTATTCCCATTGGGGTAGGCGGAGACTATCGATCGCCACTTAGTACCGTCTTGAAAAACTTCTCTTGCTTCCCTTACATTAATTATTCTATAGCATGTACGAGATGCTCTTTTATTCTTCTCACTTCGGACCCTCGTCTTAATGTTTTCTATCTGATCTAGATACGTTTTACGTAATTAATATAATGAAAAATCACTAAAAATAACCCGCGAGAAATTGTTAAGCCGTACACAGCTAATATATTGTAAAATAGATCAAATAAGTTATACACATTGTTTTAGGGGGTGGGGAAGGCTACTCCTACCCGATTTGAACTAATTTTGATCCGAATGAGTTCTGTTACCATGATTATAAAAGCACGTCAAATATATTATTATTAAATAAAATTCTTCCGTGTGTTGTTGAATCTCTGTAAATTTTATTTATTACAAATTTAACATTACGCTTATAATGGCCGGAGCTTCATGAATGATCCATGAAAAGATATGGGTTAGTGCTATTCTAGACCGAAACTATACAGGTAAATCCTTTGTAAAAGTATCGCCGCGGAATAATTTTTGTACCAAAAATAGCAAGTCGTTTCAGTAAATCAGAGAGAACAGTATCACCTTGAACAATCGGTAGAACCTTGGGGAGAACTCTCATTTTTACTTTAGTCACTCACTAGCGACCCGCCCCGGCTTCGCACGGGTGCAATGCAAAATATACTTACTACAGAATGTCCTTATGTACAACGTTCACAGTTTTTTTGTCATTAGCCAATGTTCAAAGTCTTAATGGAAGAAATACCAAGAAATATGGTTTTAAGCTAATCCTATCTAACCTAATGTACTTACAATACTTCTAATATAATAATAATAATAAAAATTAAAAGATAATCAACAACAAAAGATACTTATTCTATTCAGTTTAATTAATTCTTGATATTTTCCTCGCTAGAGAGCTCCGATAAACGCGTGCGATCGCTGCAAATCATAAAGTGCTATAAGGCGAAACGCTTTTTTTTTTGTTTACCGGTGGGGAAATCCTCATGGATCCCCCGTCGCTCTCTCGGGTATGTCGGACTCTTACCGACTAAAACCCCACTGCTGCTGGCCCTGCGGCCTATGCGGCGTCACCTTAGCTGTTTTTGCCGGGCGGCTGAAGGCCGCCCTGGCGCGGAAAAGGAGTGTACCTAAGCTAAGTCGGATAGGGAAGGCAAAGCGCGGCTATCAACGCGCTATTTATAGGCACGCGCCGCCCGGCGCAAACAACTACGACCCTGCATTTTAATAATATATACTATTATAATATTATATTAATAATATATATAATTTTAAATAATATTCACTTAAATTACATGCTATAAAAAGCATATTAATCTATAATAAATGCACAATTTATTTAAGGTACTTAATTGGATAAGGATTAATGCTGTATTGTTTAAAATCACTTCGTAAATTTCCATTTTTTAGTAAAGAATAAAAATGGTTATGCTGGGTTATCCCTAAGAGATAGACTTATACCATCGCGGACTTTTTTGTTGAACTTTTTAAGGTGAACAATGCTGTAGTACATTATTTTGGTCTATCTCGTAGGGTTTCAGCCAGCGTTTGCAATATAAGCGCAAAAAAACGTGCTTATCTACGACATCACATTAGAAACCTTTAAATTTATCAGTGTTTCTCTACTATATTATGCATTTATTATACATACAAACCTTCCTTAAGAATCACTCTATCTATTAAAAAAACCCGCATCAAAATCCGTTGCGTAGTTTTAAAAATCTAAGCATACATACGGACATACAGCGAAAGCGACTTTGTTTTATACTATGTATTGATGATGCTAAATATCATCCTTTAATGCAGTCCTTCCCTAATGTAATGTGCCATTGATTAACCGCTTACGCAGTACTATCGCCATATACTTATTAATGCAACTACGCAATCGAAGGATTTTGTTATATAAAAGAATAACCTTACGCGTCTTGCGAGTTTTCCCACGAGGCTGAAATATTTTTATGAGAGACAATCCTGCCTCTGTACTCAAGTAGAACTTTTTACTCTTAAGCAAATAAACTTAATTACTTATACTCGCGGTAATTATTTCCATTGGGGCAGCCAGACATTATCATTTAGCAGGATCCCGACAAATCTCATATTCACTAGCTTCTCATGCATGCTCGTTTATTCTTCACGCTTCGGATTCCCACTTTCGTAAGTTTTGAATCTGGTCTTTAAATGTCTTGCGTGGTCCTTTACATATCTCTTCACCTGTTAGATGATCCAGGTAAATTGACTAGGTCTACCTACTCAATTTCATTGTTTAGAAATTATCTGTATTATTCTGTATATGACGAGAAATATCATTCCTATAGCACCGTCTGTTTTTTGACCTTATAGATTTAAAGGTTTATATCAAATTTCTAAAATAATGGCTTGAAAATGAATGGGTAAAGACCATTTTGTTATTACTATCTTAAGTTTCTATGACGCCCCTGTATACAGGAAATAGGTTCTCTTACAATAGAAAATATATTGTCACTATGCTCCAACAATGTATGCGTTTCATATATTTAATCCTTTCCTCGAGGAAAAGGTTATGCAAATTCAATAACAGAACACTATAAAATTAATAAAGTGACAGGTCAATGAGTATGAGTGTACCGTATTCGATGTGACACTGTTGTTTTCTTTATGATTCGTCGAACGAAATATGTAGTCGAATTCCTTTCATCTCCAAAGCCAATTTCCGCCGAACTCGTTGCACAGATTTCAGTTTATATTGGAGCGCATTTGTCCACCCACATAGGTTTGGAATATTTAAGTTTTATGCAATGTACGTTCTCGTATGTTGACTTGACTTCTTTGTAACCAACCCATGCTGACGTATTTATGGTTGCGAAGTTTTGGCTAGCTCTCCACACGGCTTAATCGCGTACTTTCATATTTTTCTTTTTTTAAGTTCAGTGTATTTTTATAAAGTTATCGTATGTTTAAACGTATTATGACATTATTTTCATAAAACCAGTTATTCGTTTCTTGAGATAATATTATTTTATTTTTTAACGATGAATAACTTAGGCGTTTTTTATTTTGACTCATTTTTTTAGAGTTATTTAGATTTTAATTTAAGTAAGAGATTCTTTGTAAGATTACTATTATTAGAGTACTACAAAGATTCAGTTTAATATTCAGAATAAAAATGCTACCAGTTGATAATCGAGGCTTCTTTCACTGAATGTAAAGTATGACCATGCATTAGCTCTGTAGAGGTGTCAGAATCATTCTATTTTAAAAAACATACTTAAAATTTCAAGACCAAGCTCTGATGGAAGACGAAGAAAAATCAAGGGATCATAAAATGTTCAATCAGACATTGTAATGTTTAGTTATGCATAAGTAATAATAATATATGATTTAGAACAAGAAGTAAAAACTTTTGGACACCAAAATTCAACCGCAGGAAAACAGAAAACCTAAGATTTATCAACCTGTTTTATTTTAACTTTTTTATCTTAATCATTAAGATTCCGTACCAATGCCTATCAATCAATAATAAAATATGACTTAATAAACTTGACTTGAGAGAAATAAGAAAATTTAATCTCTAATATAGATTATTATTATAATGCAACGTCAATATCCATCATTCCAAGAACAACAAACACATTTTTTTGTTCTAACTTAGGTTTACATTGGTTTACCTGCATTATTTGAATAACTAAATGTTAAAGGAAAAACAAATACTTTACGGCGTTTACGTTTTTAGTTTTAACGACGGTTGAATTGTGAAAATGACATGATGTCCAGATGATACTTACTTAGGACATCTTTGGGGACGCTCAAAGCCAATAATAATAATAATAGTAGTTTAAAAGTAGTAGTTTGCCATGTAGTGTCGGCTTAGAATAACACTACCCCATTTCTACCCGTGGGTGATCGTAAGAGGCGACTAAGGGTATAGGGGCTTTTGAAGTGATTTTTGGGCGATGTGGTTAGAGACCCGTTACCAAAAACGTTTATTATTATCATCTTATCCCCAATCAACTTCCAAAAGTGGCTGAGGAATTTATCATTCCATAGCTCTGGCTACCCCGTTAAGGGATTTATGGCCGTGAGTATATGTATGTTTAAAAGTAAATTATAATATTGTTGATTTAATTTTTATCCCCGCGTAGTACGAACACACTTATTTAATGCGTACAAATCAGACATGCAGTTTTCCTCACAATGCTTTTCCTCATCGTTAACAACTTTGATAAATAGACTACTATTATAACCTTGGAGTAGAATCACTGTTGTACGTCCGACTCATGATTTGAACTCAGCCTTATATTCTAAGCTTTTCATCAGTATTTTTATAAAAAAATTGGCGTTCCGTGACTGGATTAAAATGAATTGAAAATGTTGTAGTTTCCCTTTTTTAAGTTAATAACCCAGTTCTCGTGTAATGTTCTCAAACTAGCTTAAAAATCAGTTCGTCTTTATTCCGAAGCGAATCGCTCGCATCATTCAAGAGTGTTCAAGACATTGACATACAATGGTCATATGTCTTTGTCGGTTGATTCCGTATTCACGGATATGGTGATGCAACGTTTCCTTGACGTGTTAAATAAATTGTACTGTAAATAAAAAATATAGAAGATTTCACATGGTGGTATTTACATAAAAGATAGTTACTTAAAGAATCTCTTTTTTCTTTGCTGCTCAGTACGAACCTGGCTTATGTCTCTTCGTTTAGTTTTATCGATCTTCTCATCATATAGACTTGGTTGATGATATGATGTCCAAATATTATTGTGGTTAGGGTGAGTCCCGTGTCTCTTATTAGGTTGGTTTGATTAAGTTTTTTGCATCGAAAAATAAAGCGCCTTCAAAACACCCTGTATATCGCCGTCTTTCGCGATACATTTGAAGTTTTATCAGTCTCGCTTGTTTAAAATCGGATATTATACAACTGTTTCAAAAAAAAAAAAAAGTCAAAAAGTTTATTTTTCAAAATAAAGTTAAATACTAACATTTTTTGAACGTCAAAGTTTTAAATTAATCGTTAATCCGTTGCTTCGGAAGGTGTTCGTAAAGAGAAGAAGCAACAAAGAAAATCTTAACATTCACATTTTTTAATTTTTTCAAAATATGGTTTGTACAATTTCAGTTTATAAACATGTTTTTACTTTACAAAAGATTTTCTATGCGACCAAACCAAACACTAGTTTGACATAATTAAAATAAATTGTCCATCACAAAAACCAATCACATAACGTGAGAAGAAAAATCCTCACCAGACAATTATTCCAAGGAATAACGAGGGAAGATTTATAGCTTTACGGACATGGTCATGTGCGCGTTGGGTCCTTGTCGTTTAAAAAATCTTGAACACTGTAGTAAGATTTCTTTAAAAGCATGGCTTTAATTGCCTTTTTAAAAGATGCCACAGGCAATTCCAATATGTCAGAAGGAAGTTTATTGAACATTTTCAGGGATAGTCCCATAAAGGAGTTACTTACTTTATTAAGTCTCCACTTCGGTACGTTAAGTTTCTCCTTATTCCGAGTGTTAACAGTATACCTATCACTAACTTTACTAAATTGGCCTATATTCTTTTTGGCATACATTAAATTCTCAAATATGTATTGGCAAGGGACAGTTAAAATGCCAATATCTTTAAATTTTTCGCGCAACGAATACCTCGACCTTAACATGTAAATAGATCGGATAGCTCGCTTTTGTAAGACAAAAACTTTATGAACATCAGCCGCTTTACCCCATAATAAAATACCGTACGACATAATACTATGAAAATAACTGAAATAAACAATGCGAGCTGTTTCTATGTCTGCTATTTCTCTAATCTTACGCACGGCATACGCTGCTGAGCTCAGCCTTTTAGAAAGTGTTAGTATATGGGGTCTCCATTGCAACTTAGAATCGATTATTATCCCTAGGAATTTTGTCTCTTTCACTAATTCTACTTTTTCACTGTCAATAACAATATTGGCGTCAACTTGCCTAACATTCGGTAAAGTAAATTTAATACATTTAGTTTTTTTGGCATTCAGAACCAGGTTATTTACAGTAAATCAATGCAATACCAGTGAGATAGCTTTGTTTACGTCGTCAAGAGATGTAGAGGATCTCGCTACATTAAATATTAAAGATGTGTCATCTGCAAACAAACTATCTCAGAATACTTTCGTACCATAAATGGTAAATCATTAATATAAATCAGAAACAGTAATGGGCCAAGTATAGAACCTTGAGGAACGCCCATCTCTATTTCCGATCCTTTCGACGTGGTTCCATTAATATCTACCTTTAAAGTTCTTTTATCAAGATATGATGCCATTAATTTCAGTGCTTGCACGTCAAAACCGTAATATTTAAGTTTAGTCAACGCGTGACTGAGATACTCAAATTTGACCATATTATTAAGAAGGATACGCCTTTATTCAATCTTGTTTGTATTTCTCACCTTATTTATATCTTAGTAAAACAATGCCTGGTAAGATCTATGTAGTATGTTGGGCGAAGGAATCTTGGCTATTTGATATCATTCTTTCAGGGTTCTATGATCACAAATGGCCAAGTAAAACGATGTTTGTGGTACACAGGGCACGGACTCTAATCCCACATTAGAGTGAATATTTCGGTATAGCGTGTCCCATTTTATCCATCACGACTTATACCCGTTTATGAACTGAAAACAAGCTGTTTTAAAAATAAGTGTACAACAGCACGTTTCGCAGTTCAACAAACAAAATGCTAACTACTAATTTTTGGAATCAACTGTCAGTATTTTTTAATAAGAATAAGTGGAATAATACACTATGGTGGTTGGAGATAGTGTGTGTTTTATTAAACTATCTTTCATACGGTTTATTCGGAGTTTAGTTGGTTTATCTATTTAGAGAATCAAGCGAATATTCCTTAAAAACTAACTAATATGGAATGCGACATGCTCTAACTTCGACAATTTGGAGTTTATAGTAGAAAAGAATAAAAAAACTGTTCTTTTTCTTTAAATTACAAATTCTTCCACCCCTTTTGGAAATATACTGGGAGAAATATTGTATAATGATGGATGTTGGTGCTTGGCCATATCGCCCGAAAATCACTTAAAATTACCCTACCATTAATCGCCTCGTATGACACTCGCTGAAAGAAATGGGTGACTGATTTTCTAAGCCGACACTACACAGCTATTCAACACTACTTAATATATTTAAAAAAGAAGCATATGCTGAGATGAGCATATGAAGCTCGAATTATGATCTCAAATCTTACTGGTTCTTAATTATGTAGTAGTGGTCTTAACCCTCCAACATCCGTCTTTTTTACCTGTTTGTGATTATCATAACTGAGGATTAATCATAGTGCTTTTGTAAATTGATCTCGGTAATTATGGCATATCGATGAAGCCGTCTAATGGAGTGGTATGCATGTTACGGCTAAAGCTCAAGTGCTGATACACTTTAAGCCGATAAAAACCACGCGACGCAGCAAGTTATATTGAAGTATAGTCAGCGAAATCGGGTGGCATTTTAACGCATTTTTACATAATTACAAATGCGTTTAATTGGAGTTTCTGTCTGTCTGTTTGTTTTGGGTAATGGTTAAAACGACTGAACCGATTTTGAAGGAACTTTCACTGGCTTATAGCTGATGTAAGAGTATTAATAAAGCATTATTGTTCGGCCCTGTGGATTTAAAAAAGATAGTTCACACTACAGGAACAGATCTCCCAAACATGTCCACAACGACGACTGACCTTGTCATGTATCAATAAAAAACAAAATAAAGTTATCTTAAGATATGAATCACTGACTTTATGAAAATAATGACATAATTCGCTTGAAGATAAGATTACTTTAAGAACAATACACAGTATACTTCGTAAAGTTGTGCTTAAATCCAATCAAACAAATATACTGAATCCACGTCATTGATAATCATACATACATACACTTTCTAACATGATTATTTTTGATTGAATTTACCATTCGAGGGTTGTCTGAAAGAAATGTCTGGTCACTTTTAGTGAAACATACATACATATACTCACGGCTATAAATCCCTAAAAGGGGTAGCCAGAGATGAGAAATACTCGTAATAAATTCCTCAGCCACTTTTGGAAGTTGAGTGGGGAAAAGATGGTAGTACAAAGGTTGTTGGTGATGGGTCACTTTTAGTGATATCACCGCCAATTGTACTTTAGCTTCTGTACTGTTTTTTTTGTGATGTGCCAAATGAATTTTTTATTCTATGCTATACTCGTAGAGTAGTAACTTAGGTTACGTGTTTTTGTATACTCTTAACACCTGTGCAAAGCTGGGGGGATTTCAGTCTGTCTTTTCTAAATATAAAGAAAAAAAAACTTGTTTTTGCGTTACTTTGTCTGTAATGGACCTATTCATTGCAGACAAACTAACTCCGAAACAGCTCAAGTGGTTTTTAAAAATGAATACTAAAAACCTTCAGACGAAACATAGGGTATTATATATCACCCTTAACTTCATAAGGGGTGTGCAGTGATCGCACAAAACTACCCGTTCAAGGCCGGGGCGTAGGCTCAAATTCGCGTTTCATACGCTGAGAACGACTTAAGTATCGTTTTGTCTCATTCAGTTGTTAAGATTTCAATGCGACAGAACGATACTTAAGTTGTTCTCAGCTGGAATACTCAATTCAGAAATCGGGCAATAGACATTAAACTTATTATTTTTAAGTGACGTTTTTTTGCTTGGATGTGATTGAGAATATTTAGTATATGCGGTGTAGTGTCGGTTTCTCTTTCACTATAATGGCTGTGTGTGATGGTGCATTATCATGGTGCAGCATCCATGAGTTGTGTTGCCACAAATCTGGACGTTTTCGGCGGATACTCTCACGCAAACGCTTCATGACGCCTAAATAATATTCTTTATTCACTGTTTCTCCCTCTGGAAGGAATTCGGAGTGAACCACACCACGCCACGGTAGTCAAAAAAAAACTGTCATCATCACCTTGATTTTGGAGCGACTTTGCCGCGGTTTTTTGGGTTTCGGCTCGTTTTCGAGACGCCATTCTGAAGACTGTTGGCTTGTTTGCATGTCGTACTCATAAACCCATGTCTCGTCGCCAGTTATTATACGTTTCATAAAGGTCGGATCCGTAGAAGCTCGGGAAACCATGTCTTCAGCGACATGCTTTCGCTGCGCTTTTTGAACAAAATTGAGCTCTTTTGGAACTAGTCGAGCAGCGACGCGTTTCATGCCTAAAATGTCAATGAGAATGTTGTGGACGGACTTAAAAGATATATTCACCTCACAAGCCAACTCTCTCAGACTCATACGTCGATTTTCGAGCACTAGCTTCTTGATTCTGTCGATATTTTCTTTGGTCGTAGCGGTTGAAGGTCTATCAGAACGAGGCAAGTCTACTACTACTTCTCGGCCTTCTTTAAAAGCCTTATACCATTCATAAGCCCTTGTTTTCAATATACACGATTCGCCGTAGGTATTTCGCAACATTTTTAGTGATTCACCATATGAAATATCATTCGAAACACAAAATTTAAGGCACACTCTTTGTTCAACAATATTTTCCATTGTAAAAATCGCCGAGGACTCAAAACTATGACCAACAAAAAATGTAGTTTAAAACAAATTAAATGACAGATCCCGCTCAAATTTTGCGCGCTAAATCAGTACAGTGCTACCAACATGCAGTAAAAAAAATTTAACGACCTCTTTTACTCGGGTCTTTTTATTGACATATTCCCGATACTTTTTACACAGAGTAGTACTTTACTATACAATAAGTAGCCCAAACAAACTAATTTAGCGCATTTAATAAGAGTATTGAAGCGAAGCTTACACATAATTTAAGTGGACGTCAAAATCATGTTGTCGGTGTTTTTATTTTATTGTACTTTCCATAGCATAATTTATAAAAAAGTGTATTCACTCCATAGTATATATGTATTAATGAAAAATACATTTATGATTAACTCTGTTTAAGGCACGTTTCAAAAAAATGTACACCCCAATGAAAATGATAGCCAAAAACTAAACTATGATATTAATTGCTAGTTTTGGGCTCAAAATGTTCTCTGAGAGTTATGGTTTATGAGAATAGTCGAATTTCAGCTTCGATTGTCCAGTTTTTAGAGAAAATTGTACTTTTCACTGATGTGGCAGAAACTGGGGATCAGTTTGGTGACAGTGTAAAAACCTGTTTTTTGGAAATTGTATACGATAAATATGTTTAAATTTATATTATTATATAAGATATACTCTATTTAAATAAATTGTATGTCATTAGAAAATGCAGAACCTCTTTAAATCCACTTTATAGAGCTTTGTACACTTTCTAAAAGGCTGAGCTCAGCAGCGTATGCCGTGCGTAAGATTAGAGAAATAGCAGACATAGAAACAGCTCGCATTGTGTATTTCAGTTATTTTCATAGTATTATGTCGTACGGTATTTTATTATGGGGTAAAGCGGCTGATGTTCATAAAGTTTTTGTCTTACAAAAGCGAGCTATCCGATCTATTTACAGGTTGAGGTCGAGGTATTCGTTGCGCGAAAAATTTAAAGATATTGGCATTTTAACTGCCCCTAGCCAATACATATTTGAGAATTTAATGTATGCCAAAAAGAATATAGGCCAATTTAGTAAAGTTAGTGATAGGCATACTGTAAACACTCGAAATAAGGACAAACTTAACGTACCGAAGTGGAGACTTAATAAAGTAAGTAACTCCTTTATGGGACTATCCCTCCAAATGTTCAACAAACTTCATTCTGACATGTTGGAATTGCATGTAGCATCTTTTTAAAAGGCAATTAAAGCAATGCTTTTTAAGAAATCTTACTACAGTGTTCAAGATTTTTTAAACGACAAGGACCCGACGCTCACATGACCGTGTCCGTAAAGCAATAAATCTTCCCTCGTTATTCCCATGAATAATTGTCTGGTGAGGATTTTTCTTCTCACGTTATGTGATTGGTTTTTTGTGATGGACAATTTATTTTTATTATGTCAAACTAGCGTTTGGTTTTGTCGCATAGAAAATCCTTTATAAAGTAAAAACATGTTAATAAATTTGCCGTGTAGTGCCGCCTTAGAATGTCGCTACCCCTTTCTACCCACGGGTGTCGTAAGAGGCGACTAAGGGTATTGGGGCTTTTTATTGGATTTTTGGGCGATGCGGTTGGAGACCCATCACCAAAAACCTTTATTTTTACGATCTTTTCCCCACTCAACTTCCAAAAGTGGCTGAGGAATTAATAATTCCTTAGCTCTGGCTACCCCTTCTAGGGAAATGTAGCCGTGAGTATATGTATGTATGTTAATAAACTGAAATTGTACAAACCATGTTTTGAAAAAATGAAAAAATGTGAATGTAAAGAGTTTCTTTGTTGCTTCTTCTCTTTACGAACACCTTCCGAAGCAACGGACTAATGATAAATTTAAAAAAATTGACGTTCAAAAAATGTTAGTTTTTAACTTAATTTTGAAAAATAAACTTTTTGACTTTTGACTTTTGTTCCTCAGTTTGGTGACGTGTGTGACCACAAGTCTAATATTTTTCGTCTAACATTAAATTAAGGGGATTGTATTACTTCACTTTTTTAAATATTTAGTTGAGAGTATTATCTTTAATATAACATAAAATTGTTTAAGGAAAAAGGAATATTACGACCCAAATAAAATATATTTTTACCAAAATATTGGTTGGTGGCAAACTGACAAGGCTGATAAAATTAAGGTAGGGTTCCATGTTTGTAAAATAAAATCACATTTCTGTAAATCGCACAAGTTTTTGACTAAAAGAAAATACAATACATATACTGTTGGTGATGAGATGAGTCTCTCTGAACCGCGTCGCCCAAAATCCCTTAAGAAGCCCCAATACCCTTAGTCGCCTCTTTCCTACACCCATGGATAGAAATGGGGTAGTGCTGTTCTAAGCCAACAGTACACAGCAATATATATTGGGTATAATTTAGACGGTCACCAAAAATATTTTTTAGGATCTAAGCCTAGGCAGCAAATAAAAATAACAACGCCAAAAAAAATTAATCGGCTTTATTAAAAGGGTCCTAAAGTATATCATATTATGATCCAAAGTAAATAAAAATGCATCAGAAAAATCGCATGTCCTGTACAAATATTCTTTTTGGTTCCTTAAATGGATAAATGGTCACCAAATAATGTCTTACTCAAAGATTAATATTACTACCAAAAACCTTACTCCAAATTAGTTTGACTTCATCCAAAATACATGATTTGAACCCAGTCTACTTTAATGTAAGACTAAAATTACAATTGGGTATGCAAAGTTTTTTTTTGGTATTTATTAAATATTTTTATTCGATAGTAAACACGAAAATAAAAGACCAATTTTAATATTTTCCATTTAAAATGAGTAATTGTAAAGTTATGTTTTTTTTTAAGATTGTTCAACTTTTGTACTTAATGACGTCATCGATTGATAAAATCACGTAGCGACATGCAAATGAAGCGAAATGTTTTATAAAAATGTTGCTGATTGCAAAACATATCACGAATTTGTGATGTCAAATGAAATTATTACGATATTATACTAAACAAACCTATGATTTTCGATATTTTATTAATAAACTTTGTCTTTGAAACATTTGCACACTGTTACAGTTTTTTGTTAAAATAACAGTCATCTTAGCTTCAATTGATATAATTTCAAGAAAATATTGTTTATAACCATAATATCTCGAAATGGTTTTGTAATCAGCATCACTTTAGTAAAACTTTGCATACCGAATTGCTTCCCTTTATTTCTGAATAAATACAAAAAAGATTTATTAATTCAATGATTTCAATTTTTTCTTATTCTAGATCTCAAAAACAAATTAATGTTATACCTTTAAGTGCCTACGACTGTAATAAACCTATTGAATTTCACTTTGTTGTTTTTTTAACATTTTTATTTAATTTTGCTGTGTAGTGTCGGCTTAGAATAGCACTACCCCATTTCTTCCGGTGGGTGTACGTAAGAGGCGACTAACGATATTGGGGCTTTTAAGGGATTTTTGGGCGATGCGGTTGGAGACCCATCACAAACAACCTTTATCTACCATCTTTTCCCCACTCAACTTTCCAAACGTGGCTGAGGAATTTCTAATTCCTTAGCTCAGGCTACCCCTTGTAGGGATTTATAGCCGTGAGTGTATGTATGTATGTATGTTTTCCCCACTCTACTTTCCAAAAGTGGCCGAGGAACTTCTAGTTCCTCAGCTCTGGCTACCCCTTGTAGGGATTTACAGCCGTGAGTATATGAGATGAGTATTTAATTTTATACAACATTAAACAAATGACGTATATTTGGGAACCCGAGTATATTTAGTTAATTTCATATAACAATTAGTAAGTGACATATGTTTGGGAACACCAGTATATTAATTGGAATTTATGAAATATTCTAGCGATCGTTAGCTTTTTTAGCCAAGCGAAAATTACCAAATTAGAACTCATGGTATAAAATATTGGTAACATCAATTTAGTGAAAACATGTAAAATTTAATCTAAAGAGTATTTTAAAGTCGTCCATATATTTTTATAGTAGTCAATAATACAAAAAATGGATTTATTTAATAATATTTTAGGAAAAGTAATTTGGTGACCATTTATCCATTTTGGTAACCGTTTAGAATTTTATTGTTAGTAAAATGGGTACATTTTTGGGTGGCGCTTAAACACAACCCATATATATTTAAAGAAATCACTTACATTAGCTATATTTGATTACTAAACATATAATTAAATAACCGTGATAGCCCAGTGGGTAGAACACTCGGTTATCGTGCAAACGACTAGTGTTCAAATCCTGGGTCGGGCCTACACCAATTTGCCTTTTCTAAAGGCATATGTGTGGTTAATTTATCATGGTTGTTAACGGTGAGGGAAAACATCGTGAGGAAACCCACATGGCTGAGTTGTACTTAGTCATGTGACAGTGTATTCGTACAAAACGGCGATAGGCCTGCCCCCTATCACGTGAGTACACTGCCCATGCAAAACGTGGGTACTCTGAACACCAGGTGACAAAGTCACGTGATGTTCAGAAGTATTAGTACCTCTGCCAACCCCTTCGGGGATATTCGGCGTGAACGCTTATGTTATGTTATAATTAAATAAAAAAAAACTTAATAGAATATAAGAAAATTGTTTATCATTTGTTAATTTTTTAAACTTTACGTCAATCTGAAAAGAAAAACTCAAAATAAGTGTTTTGCATTCAAGTAAGCTCATTTTAATGGCGTCAATTTGGCCACTTGGCTTTTCAGCTTATATACTTAACGTCAGCAAACTGACCGTCACCTCTGTTTGGTTCCACACAAATATATTTTTTTCACCTGAAAAAATCACAGAATTGTTATATATTTTATTGGTTTTTGGAACCTTATGACCACCTCAATCAACTTGAATAATCCTTGAAACTGTATTTCGCCACCTTAAGTATTATTTTACTAAACACTAGCGCCATCTAAAATTATTAGTTTGAATTCATTGTAGAACTGTATCTCACATTTATTTAGATCATTCGAAGCAGCAGTCGATGTTTTATTTAAATAGTTTCTGATTCTAAGTATAGGTGGCGCTATGCGTGAGATTAATATTTTATTAAAATCTTTATAATTAAAATAATAATGATTTATGTTTTGACTAGTGAATTCCCGAAGTATAGGGATACTTTTTGAAAACTTTAAATTTATTTTGAGGAGTTTCTTTTCGCGTGCTAATAAACAAACCTTCTATTTGTCAAATTATATGGGGATTGTGATATTCACAGGTTCTTTCTTAGCTTATAGTATGTAAATGTTATTATTTTATTTTTCATATTTTTCCATAATTCTTAATGGATATCTAGACTATATGATAATTCAAATAAAGACCTTGCTCAAAATAAGGCAAGAGGTACGAAGTACGGTACGACTAAAGACTTATTATATTTTGACAACTTAAGTGTGCTTAGTTTATCAAAACCCCATATATTTCGGTTTGTGTCTTCGTCAAAATATAGTAAGTAAAGGTATTATTGTAACTCAAGCTTCGGCAACCTATTTATAATATTATGAGTATTAGTTCTCTAGGGTGGTTTACCTAACCTACCTATTGTTCTATTGCAGTACATGCAGTACAGATGTGATTTTTATAGCGCCATTCATATTTACTAATTAGTTTCGTAATGGCGTCGTTCGTTTCGTCTTCAAAGTATATAGTACCTACCTCTTGCTCGACTTACCACATATCTCAAATGTAAAGGACTTGACAAACAAACCGATAACTCAGATAAGTGAATTACTGGATGCTCGCTACTTCTTCGTACACTTTATCGATATCTTGACAGCGAGCGGTGTCGAACTGTTGCCGCTTCAAACGTTCATTAGTTGACAAATGAATAGAAATATTTCCGTTTACCCGCCATTTGGGTGCTCGCGTTAAGTTGTGGCAAAGAAAGTCAATTGAGACTAATGTTGAAGTATGTGTTGTGTGTTTTCTTTGTGAATTGTCGTCGGACTAGTGGATTGAAGTGGTTGTCATGTCTTGGTTCGGTGCTGGGGCCTCGGGGCCTCCTCCAGAGCGACGCCCTCTCGTGATGGGCTTCACTATGCCCCGGAGCTATGGCAGTATTTTTCCTTATTATAAATTCGTAAGAGATACTGTTGCGGATGTCACTTATACTGAGGTAAATTGAAATTTGGTTTGTTACATGATCATTGATTGATGAAGCGTTCAGTAATATGTTTACATGACTAAAAAGCTGATATATACTTTTTATTATTAAAATGAACATATACAGGTTGCCATTGGTTCTCCTCGAATTAAATTACACACTGACTTTCATAAAATGCTTTCATAGTATATCTGATGTGTATTCCTCTATTAGGGGAGAGTATTATTAATGTACTTCAGTAAATAACTGTGTATTATCGGTTTTGAAAAGCACTAACTAATTTATTTAAGTAATTGTTGGGCGTTTTAGCTGTGGAGCTATCAGATAACATTATATTTTAATGTATTTTTCCCACTTAGCTTCTAAAGTATGTAAGTTTAACTAAATAATCATAACACAACTTACTACTGAAGAACTCATTTATGCATCTTTCGTCTACGCGAATAACCTAACGTAATATCTACAACAAAACATTATCTACGAGGGCTGCTATTTATGTATCCGGAATAAAAAAAAGAAACAAACATATATCAATTAATATGGTTTTATTGCTTCTCAAAATATTCGCCGCTCAGATCTATACACTTTTGCATGCGTTGAAACCAATTTTCATAGCACTTTTTCCACTCAGACTGAGGTATCTCCAAAACGTGCATTTTGAACGCATCGACTGCCTCTTCGCGGCTCGAAAAACGTTGACCACGTAATTTTTTCTTCACATTTGGAAATAAATAAAAATCATTGGGTGCCAAATCAGGGCTGTACGGCGGATGACCTGTCAATTCGATCTTTTGAGCTTCTAAAAACTGAGTTGTGACGGCCGACCTGTGACAGCTAGCATTGTCGTGATGCAGAATGATTCTACGTTGTCGGTTAGTCTTTCTTATTTGTTCAAAGACTTCCGGCAAACAAATGGTCGTATACCACTCCGAATTAACAGTTTTACGATTCTCTAAAGGCACTGTAGCTACATGGCCATTTATACCAAAAAAACAAGCGACCATTTGCTTCAATGTGCTTTTTGCACGAATAACTTTTGTTGGGTTCGGCTCATCTTGGAACACCCACACCGTGGACTGCTGCTTAGTTTCGGGGTCGTAAGCGTAGATCCAAGATTCGTCACCTGTGTAGATATTATAAACAGCTTTTGACGCACCACGGTTGTATTTTTTTAACATTTCTTTGCACCAATCGACACGAGCCTGTTTTTGATCAATACTCAAGTTGTGCGGAATCCAACGGGAGCAAATTTTTTTTACAGCTAAATGTTCATGAAGTATCTTATGTATGCTCGTCATACTAATGCCCAGAGATGCCTCTATCTCACGATATGTAACATGACGATCTTGAGTTATTAGTTCCCGGACAGCATCGATGTTTTGAGGTACAACGACCGTTTTAGGGCGACCTTCTTTAATTTCATCAGTAAGCTTAGATCGTCCACGATTAAACTCGCTAAACCAGTGATACACAGTGGTCTTTGAGGGTGCTTCATCCCCAAAAGTCGAAGTAAGCTGATCGATGCACTGTTTTTGAGTTAGACCACGCCGAAAATCGTAAAAAATCATGGCACGAAAATGTTCACGAGTTAAATCCATGGTGGTGAAGACACGCAATTTTCAAAATGACGCTACGATGTGAAAACAATTGACAGTCACATAAAAATAAATGTATTCTAAAGCTAAAGAGTTCTATTTTTAAATGATGTAATTACTTTTTAAATTATTGTTCTGTAAGTGGCCAGTTCCGGATACATAAATAGCAGCCCTCGTATAATACGTAGATAGTCATGCTCGTGTAATACTAATTAACTATGAGTGTAGGTACTAAATTTTTGTGGCTCGTCTGATTAGTTTGATGAAGTTGATAAAACAAAATAAAATAAATAATCTTTTATTTTAAAGTAAAAAGATAAATCTTTGTTTTATGAACGTCAAATTTCAACTTAATAATAAGTTTACTTCGGATTTGGAAGGTGTTTTTTTGAAAGAAGAACCCGTAAGAAACTCGTCAACACACATCTTTTTTTACGTTAATTAAAATTTTGGTGTTAGTCCGGAAACATCCTGCACAGAGCCCTGATGACACCAAGCCATTTCATCATTTATGTAATCATTAACATTGTAATAGGCTTTCGAACTAAAATCTTGAATGGTCAGTATTGGATTTAAACAATTCATATGCAAACATCGTTTGTCAATTGAATCAATCCTGCCTGATCATACTTTTTGCTCCTCGATTAATATTTGATACAATGTTCCAGTTTTGTTTTTGTTTTAATTTTTTCATCGTTTGTACCAATATTTTCGACAATGCCTCCTTGTAAATACATTTATTTTCGTAACAATAACGTGAAACAGGGCCCTTTTTTAAGAGTTCTGTATCAATCAGGTAAACGGGACCCTATTAATAATAATAATTGTATGTCTATCTGTCTGTCACGAGGCTGTATCTCATAAACTTTGATAGTTAAGACAGTTAGAAATTTCACAGATTTAGTTACTTGTTTAGTTAGTGTTGTAACTGTTACTGTTGCAACCTTACCGTATAGCAACAAATACTAAGAATAAAAACCTAAAAAATATTACTATATACCATATTTTAACAAAATTTATCACTATACATACTTACATGTTAAATGATTTCTCATTTTTTATTAACCGCTTCTCCCGCTCGGCTGCTGAGTTCGCTTGAGATGTTAACTACTCATATAAATAAATACTCCATGTTTGGTCTCCTAAACTAATAGTTAAAATTGATGAGATCAAAATCGCCTCCCCCTTTCTATCCCCCATGAATAAACCTCGTTATTTAATGGGCACTAACTTATTTCCATTACAACACACATACGACAGTGAAACTGTTCATTGCAATCTGTAAAAAAAACAATAGAACCATATAAATTATCACCTTTTAAAGTAGTACTGCTCAGTTAGATTTGGGAGGTCTCCCGCAAGGTGGACGACGATTTGATGAAGGTCTCTTGAATCAACGATGGATGGGTAGTTTTAGAGATCTTTGGGGAGAGGTTTATCCAACAATGGACGCTTGTTGGCTGTCATGATAGCGTATTCTCCTAATTCCCTTTGTAGACCCTGCGCGTGTGGAAAAATATGTAATATTAATACTCGTATTCTAAATTTAAAGTACCCAGAAAACGTAGATACAAAATCACATCCATTTAACACACACGTGTGAAATGTTTTATATAGAACTGTCACATAAATAAACATTGCAAGTTAACCCGAATAATGTACTTAGGTGTATTAATTATAAATTTGGCTCGTGTCCAAATTATTTCCGGGGATTTATAACGTACTACCAGAGTTTTAGATTAATGCGACGGCTGTTTGTCATGGACCGTCAATTTTTTAAGGCAATTCGCAGATTATAAGTTTACACATTTGTAGTCAGTGCATTTATTTTTGGAAGAGCTTGAAAACTCTTAACTGAAAAACTATAAATTTTTAAATTGCAAGTAAGAAGTACTCTGTCCGGTATTAAAACTGAAAGCTATATTTTCAAGATAACCTTTTGATTATATAGAATAAAGTAATTATACCCGGTGGGGGTGATAAAGAAATGCAAAAGACATAGGAAAATGATAACAAAACCTACTTATGGTAACGAAAATAAATAACAATATTCATTTAATTTATTATACCTACACATATAAACATCCAAATAAATCTTTAGTTTTTGATATTAACAACCCAGAGAAACAAAAAAAGTATCATTTTCGCTGTAATAATTATAAGATATGGTATATCCCGTCCTCGTATACTGCTCATTTTTCAATACTTATTTATTCTTATTGTAATGTATACAGTAAAGAGAAGAGCTGACTTCGTATTACTTAGCTTTGGACTTTACGCGTTCACTTGGTAACGCTCTCTTGTATACTCACCATGTTCTACAAAACTGGATTAAATCTTATTAATTCAAATTATGACTGCACGGGATCCAACCCGATACCTCCGGATTTGAAACCGAGCCCTTTATTGCCAGACCATGTGGGCAGTTCAGTTGGGCCAGATCACAAGAAATCCAAATCATGAATTATTAAAATAATATTTCATCGACCGAAAGTACTATACAAAGATTTACTCATATACAAAGATTAAGATCTGTTTTGTTCTGGTACCAATTTAAGATGCGTATTGACCTAAAACTAAGTACATCATCTGTAATAATATGTAATATAAGATTATAAAGCTGAAGAGTTTGTTTACTAATGCGATTAGGAAAAACAGAAATAACTCATTTATCTATAAGGTTATAAATCATATTTTTTACATTTAGTTCACTAGTTTGCAGCTCACAAATTCCAGTTACATCTGCCTCGTTAAGACAAAGAAATAATTGTTTTGACAATAAAACAGTACAAATTAAGGCATGTTTCCATTCTATTCTACTTATCGAGCACGATCCCTTAGATTTAAGTCAAAATCTTAAGTAATAAAGAAATTATTTAGAACAGGCTGAACAGTTTGCATATTCACGTTTGCATTTTAGTTACATTGACTCACTATTTTAATTCTAGTCATCCTATTCGATTCGACCTAATCTATCCTCAAACATCAGTAGCAAAACAGCGTACAATTTTTCCCCATTAGTTATTGATATAACTACGAATATTAGCCTCGATAAATATTGCACAATTTATAGCGATATGATTCGAATGTTATCAGGCGGAGGTAATGTTTGGAGATTAGCCACTACCCTAATATTAGCATTAAGCTTAATCTTTTCTAAACAATGTGGCGGTATAAGTAGGTGTAGTGAGGTGGAGGTTGTGGCCTAATGTGTGTTTCGGTCGAGTCGGTCGGTCAGTGCTGGAGGGCTCGAGATGATGCGGGCAGCATCATTCCTGAGAACGTATGGCCTGGGTCAGGTAAATTGTTCATCATTTTGAAAGAGCGTTAGTTAGGTAATTGTATATTTTAGTTATATTATATTAATCCCAAACTTAAATGTTGCATTGCATCGAAGCATTAATTGAGTGCTTTTTACTGAAGTCATAAAGAACGGTTTCTTATCTTCTATAGTTTCATTGATATCAAAGTTTATGAAAAAAGTTGTGGAGCGTAATTTTTGCAGCGAATAATTTTCATGAATTTAGCCGTTTTTGAGACACCTCAATTTTAAAATAATATATGTATATAATTTTGGAATTTATTAAATGTTTTAATTGTTTATCATGAAAAATTAATTTTTATCTGTTAAAATACCATATAGTGCACAATAATATTAAATTTTATGAGGTTCCATTGAAAAATGTCTACACAAATTCAACTTTAAAAAACTGTGACATCATTATAAATCCTGAGTTACGAGAACCGGTATGCGATAATATCAAATATCGATAGAGCTGATTTACAAAATATATAGGTATTTATTTATTATTATTAAAATGGGATTATAGTATATCATTATTATAAAGAGGACAGATGACAGTAAATTAATGAAAGAGATCTATAGAGTTAATGTGGAAGGTAATGTTAGTAGAGGACAACCTCGAAGGACGCACTTGGACCAAATAGAGTCAGCTTAAAAAGGCAGACGTTTGAAGAAAAGATTGATGGATATAAACGAAGCTAGAGAGGTTTGCCAGGATAGTACAAAGTGGTTATCGATAATCTCTGCCTATCCCAATTGGAAATAACGTCATAAGAAAAGAATAGAATCGGAAAGGAATTGGAGATTTTATTACTCATAGGGATCTCTGCCAGATTACTTTATGGTGGTAGTCAGTTTTTAAATATATATGGTAGTTATAGGTAGATGTATTTAAATAATGTAAGAAAACTTATATTATTTTATGCTTACTTACGATGTGTGTAAAATGGCATTATTAAAAAGATGAAGGGGCAGGCATGTTGATCGTTTGGGCAGAGGATGGATGGGTGAAAGTCAATTGCTGAAAGACATATATAGCGCCAATTACATGTGTAGAAATACAGTAATATTAGTTGGGTGGAACGAACACGGAGGACATCGGAGAACAAATAGAGAATATTCGCAAAATGGCATGTGCTTCGGACGCAGTTATCTGAATTTCGGTCGCAATTTACTATTTGGTATCTTCCTTTTTACGTAATCGGGTTGTAGTTTTTTTAGGTGTTTAAGTTATCACCTTTATATTGATTATTTCCCAAGTACTAATTCCACTTTATATAATGACGGTATAGTAATGACCCAAAATCTTCGATATTACAAACAATGTTAGATGCTATACCTGATTAGCAGTAGAACGTATACAAAGTGGTATGCAGCGACATTTATTTATCTAACTAACTTAATAGTAGTTTTATTTAAATTATAATATTTTCTATGCTTTGTTCCATATATTTGATATCTCTAGAAAGCGTCATATTTGTCATATTCATCGTCGTACTACGTCACAGTGTTAAAAGTAGTTTTGTATGCTTTTAAATATTATTTATTGTAATTTATGCTATACCATGTCGGATTGTTTAACGTAAACTTTATCAAATGATTGTTACATTGGAATCGGTAATTTCCATGGTTTATATAAAATACTTTTAATTGGTGGTATATAAAATGATAACCTGACGAAATCACTGTAAATGACAAAACTTATGAAATCTCGAGATACATCAGAGCTCTACTAGTGCTTTACTGTACAGGTGCCTGAGAATATTGAAAATATTGCAACAGTTTTGTCATGTTGGGAATATCAGGCTTCGCTTTTTTTATTGTCATCATTAGTGTACGTATAAAAAAAACAATTCAATAAATACGCAGGCCCATGTTATTGATTCTATTATTAATTCAAAGTCACATGTGTTCCAAGAGTCACACCCATTATCTGAAAAACAGTTATAAAAATATGTATTTGATCGATTTGCGTCCAACACTTGTAATGGGGAATTAATAAATGGTTAAAAATGAATTGCAAATTTGCGGCGGGGCGAAGTTTTTCGTGATGAGAGCGGCACTGGAAGCTCACTGTGGAAGTAGACGCCGAGCGACATGCTGCCTGCCGAGAAACCTCACCGTAGCGCCTCCGCGTTCATTAAGCGCTTATCGGCGCGAACCTACAGCACGTTTTCCCTAGTACGTATCAGCCGTATCGGTCACTCATTCACATTCGGGGACATTAGACTAAATGTTACGTCGGAAATGCTCTCAGTCGCAAGTCGCGTGCGCTGTAAATAGTCAGCCGCCTCCCGTTCTGCGGCTCGACGCGTTCCATTCACGCTCGCAATCTGTCACAGGGACCCGATACCGCTGCCGTCGCCGCGTTATGTTAGTGAGAAATCCCTCGCCATGTCTAGCTCTACGCCGCCCTCCGTCAACAACGAGTATGTGCATGTCAGGAGTCTCATAGCGAACATTCACAAACCAAGGAATGTCAGTCGTCCACCGGACAGGGGTGAGATTCACCCCTTGGAGGTTGTTCAGGAGTCACCGCCCTCCTCGGATACGGAGCGCAGTGGTTCGGGATCGGAACGGTCTGTAAACGCGTTGGAGGACGTGGTCCCCGCGCAGAGAACTAAGAGTTACAGTATCGCCGGGTCGTCGACGCTGGCGCCGCCGCTGCACAAGAGACGGCGGCGCTCGTTCCTCAACCTGCACATCGGTGGCGGCGCGGACATGGTGTCGCCGCAGTCCGCCGGGCCGCACCTCAGCGTGCCGCGGTTCATGGTGACGGCGCCGCCGGGGGAGCAGCGCCGCCACAGCCACGGCTTCACCGCCTTCCACGGATTCGCTCTTCGAAGACACTCTAATACGGTCTGAAAAAACGCTTCTCGAGATAACTGCGACGGAATGTTGTGTTTGAGTTCTGCTATAATAACGCATGTGCATTGCAGTCAAAGCCTGTGCTTGGTTTGAAATGAGCTTTTTATGTAAGTAAGTATGTACGGAAATGTTTGTAAAATCAATATTTGCGCAGTTAAAATATAATATTGTGTGTCAAACTTGAACATTCTCGTTGCCCAAGTTTTACTACGACTGTGCCTATGGCGCTGGTGCTCTTGTCTAGTAGGTTAGAAAGCTAAGGTAAGAGTAAATTTGGTTTCAAACCTCTAGGTTCCGAGTTCGTATACTGATTATAACAGGATGAATTACTATATTTTTTATTCTACATTTTTTTAAAAACTGGATTGGATTGTCCTTGTTTAGTTAGAAACTCCTATTTGTCTGTTGCAAAATAACAAAACTTATCATATCGTTTTGTTCTAAGTTTACTGCTGAAATAACTTAAACTTTACATATGCACCAAAAAATAAGATAACATAAATGTTACGAGAGATCACGTTAACCAATTAAATATCAATTATCGTTTTTAATATAAAACAGATACTGACAGTTTGTTTCTAAAATAAATGGGAGACCAAATTATGATTAATGAAGTCCATCGGATGCAAGGTACTTAGCCTTATCAACGTCATGAGCCTGTTTAACGGCTTCATTGTATACAATTTTCGTTAATCCATACCTTTTATTATGGATAAATTATATGTCTAATACAAGGATTTTTTAAATTTATTTATTTAAGTTAATACTGAAGCTGTCCATCGATTTTAGAAATATTTATGTTTTTTGGAAATAATAATAATATTTAAAGTTCAAAGATCCCTTACACTTAAAAAAAACATTAGATAAAAAATATGTTTGCATGTACTTTACAAATCCAAGGTCATTTTATATTTGAAGAAATATGTGAATTAACATTACTTTTGTTGTCTTAAATTCGAAATATTATCTTTAAAATAGTGTTAATACAGATCATATTAATATAATTGTGTGGAAGGTAATTTTAGTAGAGGACGACCTCGGAGGACACATTTGGGTCAAATAGAAAATGTGCTCAAAAAAGCAGGTGTCCGAAGTATGAAGAATAAAAGACCATGTATGAAAAGGTTGATGGATGTGAACGAAGCCAGAGAGGTTTGTCAGGATCGTACAAAGTGGCGATCGATAGTCTCTGCCTACCCCAATGGAAACTAACGGCGTGAGAATATGTATGTATGTATTAATATAAAAAACAAACAAACAAATGTACAACTTTATACATTGGTGAGTTAATAAGAGAAGAAAATCAAATGAATTTGTTATACTTATTTGCTCGATGCTATGATAAATCTTTAATTATATGCACAACTGGTCGCACAACTTCATGCCGTGTTCCGCGAAATCTGCAAAATGCTTTTAATACAACGAAAACATTGGAACTTGTCTTAATCAAAATCACTCATGTATAACATTCGTGGAATGTTTTTCGTTGGATTCGGCGAATATCACCATGTATACTCACAACAAAAATTGACTGAGCGAGACATAAATAAATTTTAATAGGGATTAGAAGAGATACGTTTGCCTTTTAACGTTCTCGATGTGAAGAGTACACCTTCAAGATTAACAACTATTCCTTGAATCTCCCTAGGTTTTAGGAGTTTAAAAATATACATATTTAATTCCAATGCCTTCTCTTGAATGTGGATTGTAAAGATCTGACAATTCCTTTTTTAATCGGTATCTGCTCTAAACTCCTAAAAACTATCTTACTTTTAACACCATAAAAACCCTAAACTTCCATGTATTGAACTTTTTGGCATCAAATTCGCCAATCCGAACCTTGGATATAATCGCTGCGTAACAACTTTCTGTGAATCTTAAGAAGCTCATTTTGTAAACAAATAATAATTTTATATACTTAGTACTAAAAATAAAGACAAAGTTTGCTTTGTATTCATTATTCCGAAATACATCGGGGCCCAACTACATACCTTCATTCTCAGTACCAATCTGATTCTGATTCTAATATCTGATTTTAATAAAACCGAAACGTGCCGGGCTTAGAGAGGATATTAGTAATTATAAAACACGACGGATATCCCGAAAGGCTGGTAACGAGACAGGTTATTCTAAATTATCGAGTTAAAAATATACTCCGGGTCGCCTAGCGGTATGGGCCGCAACCTTCATTAGACATTTACTTAGATCGAGCGAAAACTTGGTCCGATCTGTGGAAAATAAAGGACTATGATTTCTAGTGAGTCCTTGTGTTTTCAAACCATTTAAATTACCGAATTTAAATAAACAATAATCTAAGTTAAATTCAACCTTATTTTGTTTTTGCATTCGTACTTAAACACAACATGCGTTTAAGATTTCCTTTTTTTTTTTTTTCAATTTTATTTTTTTCTCTTCTTCTCGTCTTTGGATTACCCCGATAATAGAAATAACAGATCATTTTAGTTATCGTCTTAGAAGTCGTCTTTTCTTTACCTTATTTCATTAATAACCTTAATAGTTTTTTAGGCATTATTTAATAGCATACTATGTATATATCGTGCGAAGTGGCGATCGATAGTCTCTGCCTACTCCAATGGGAATTAACGGCGTGAGTATATGTATGTATGTATGTATGTATATACTCACGGCTATTAAACCCTAGAACTATAAGGGGTATTCAGACCTTTGGAATTTGAAATCCTTTATCCACTTATGGGGGTTGAGTAGGGAAACGATTGCAAAATAAATCATCGCATCGCCCCAAAATTACATTAAAAGCACCAATAGCCTAAGTCGCCCCCTACAAACACCCATGGTATTAAATAGGGTAGTGCTAAAGTGCTACACTATACATATACATACATACATACATATACTCACGGCTTTAAATCCCCATAAGGGGTAGCCAGAGCTAAGGAATTATAAATTCCTCAGCTACTTTTGGAAGTTGAATGGGGAAAAGATGGTAAAAATAAAGGTTTTTGGTGATGGGTCTCCAACCGCATCGCCCAAAAATCCCTTAAAAGCCCCAATACCGTTAGTCGCTTTTTACGTACACTCACCGGAAGAAATGGGGTAGTGCTATTCTAAGCCGACACTACACAGCAAACTAAAAGATGTAAACATTAAAATCGATAACGCTGCTCATTAATACAACACCGTTGATAGTAATAGTTATATGATGTCGTCTTGGCTTCTGATATCATAATTTTATCATTATCACACATTTTATCTTAACTTGGCTTCTACCTGCACTTGTTTGCTAGTATACATTCGTGTTTAACAAAGCGAGTTTTATTTTACAGAATCGATATTTTTGAATCTTATTCCTTTTAACTTCAGTTTTATTTATTCGTTTTCTATATGAGTGAATTATGTTACGCTGGAGTCTAAACCACAACGAGGTATATCATATTCATCAATCACTTTTAAATGTGTTTGTTAGTATCTGCATCAAATTGTGTTACATATAACCATAATGGAACTACATTCTATTAAATTAGCTTCGCTTGTTATGTGCTACAATTTTAATTTATGAAAATAGTCTTGGACTATTCTCCCTTGTCATAGCAATGACACGTTCAATGGGTTATAGATCGAAGTTTTGTTTTTTTTTATTAATATTATACAGTTTTATGTGGAAAGAGAATAAGATTTGTCTAATATTGATCTATTAATATTTAGGTTTCTATACTCATTATTCACGAACAAAAGGTACTGGTACTCTTTCGGAAATCTGGTGTTTTTGTATTTATTAATCTATTTTTTTTTCAATAGCAGACTTTCATAAGTGACTGAAATGTCGATATTAATAGCATTCATCTTTCTCTAATATGTATTAACGTAACAAAGTGTGTTTTAATCGCGCATGTTACCAGTGATTTAACCATAAATGATCGAAGATTCGGAGGCCATTAATGTTTGTTTAGTTTAAGTATGTATAACAATATGGAAACAATTATAATGAACTGATTAAAGTATGTGCCACATGAGTTGGTTGTATTGTATTCATGTAAAAAATATTCGTAAATATACAGAATTTATCACACAAAATAATGAAGAAATCCTTCTTCATTTAATTTCTACGATTCTGCATTTGTCGAAACTGCACCTGTATAATCCTATAAACAAAGCTATACGAGTTTTTGTAGCTATTTTATCGATGATATCATTATTTTGTTTCCATTTGATCAATGTGAATGCACTTAAGTTTATATCGTGTTGTTTATGATACATAACCTTAATATCATTGCATTTTATGTTTTCTCAAATTTGCAAATATTTTCTTTCGAGCTTGATGGAATTTTCGAGCAGTTATGTGATACCAATACTTTTATCACGTCATTTTCGAATGGCTGTCTTTTTAAGAAGTTCTTGCGAATTCCAACAATATCTTAATGATTTTATCTCCCCTAGAGATTCTGTAACCTAGAGCTATTCCAACAATTTGTCGACAATTATTCACTTGATGTTATGGAGATTAGGCACCTCTTCTGTTCTTACGAACGATGAAGCTAAAACCTTAGAAATGAACTATTAAAAAAAATACATTGGTATGTCTATCCACACAATTGTTTGAACTATATGCATAATAATTGCAGAGCCTCCACCGCAGCGAGTCGATGGTCTCGCTGGCGTGCTTCAAGACGCTCGCGCAGCTGGTCAGCAACGAGAGCGCGGCGGAGCTGCAGCAGTACCTCGCCGCCAACAAGAATATCAATATCGACGATAAGGATGAAGTAAGATTTATTTTATTATCACCCTCAAACTAGCTAATAAATACGGATTAATAGTAAGAAACATGTAGCCGTGTAATGCTGGCTTAGAATGTCACTACCCCTTTCTACCCACGGGTGACGTAAGAGGCGACTTAGGGTATGGGGCTTTTGAAGTGGTTTTTGGGCGATGCGGTTGGAGACTCATCACTAAGGATACTTTATTTCTATGAGCCTGTCCCCTATCAACTTCCAAATGTGGCTGAGGAGTTACTAGCTCTGAAGCTCTGTCTACCCCTTTTGGGATTTATGGCCGTGAGTATGTATTTAGTAAGAAACATGAGGCTTTTGTGAAAATATAACGTCTATGTATGTGCCGCAGGCAGTGCACATAAAAAATATAACTGTCAAAGCAAGTAGTAATGCTGTGAGGCTTGTGTATTTAATAATGTACAAATAAGCCATTTAGTCGCGCAGTTAGACTAGATATCCTAATTACTCTGAGACTTAAGCACTATATTAACAACAGCTTTTAAAACTCATACTTAAATTGCTATGGCGGTTTCAACCAACCTATGCACTAGCAATCAAACGGCTAGTAGGCTAGTGATCATTCGGAGTAGTGAAACCTTTGCTATTCTGCCTTATTACCTTGCCTTACGGTAAAACACTGCCGAACTAAATATACATTAATTTTCTATTAGGCTTAGGGTTTTCCCCCTTAAGTAAATAGGATAAGTTGTCTATTCAAAACCTGTGGCAATAGGCGTTTAGGACCATAAAATTTTAATATTGCATAAATTATAGTTTGTCCTCTAGTAAAAATGTAGGTTAGAGCAGGTCAATAATTAACTTCGCGCAATCTCTTAGCGTGCGTAGTTTAAAAATCTGGCTCGACAGGATTGTTACGTCATCGATTCTCTTTTAGTTTTTCTCAATTATTTGGGTTGTCTTTTTTGTTGGTGTCGCGTTGTGTCAGCTTAGAATAGCACTACCCCATTTCTTCCCGTGGGTGTACGTAAGAAGCGACTAAGGGTATTGTGGCTTGTTAAGTTAATTTCCGGCGATACGGTTGGAGACCCATCACGCCTTTATTTTGCAATCGTTTCCCTACTCAAATTCCAAAAGTGGCTGAGGAATTTCTTATTCTGAATCTCTGGGATTTAAAAGTCTATGTTAAGTATATGTATTAATGTATTTTAATTAAAGAATTATCAAGATCTATAAAATTTGACATGCAAGTGAGTTAGTATGTTTTGTGTTACATCTTCGACTTGATTTTAAATTAGTTAGCCTGAACTAATTGGCTTGAAATTCAGTATCCCCGGTCAGCTTATTTATTTAAGTTTCTTTTTTTTGTTATCAGAATGGGACGACAGCGCTCATGTGCGCGTGCGAGAGTGGGCGCGGCGAGGCGGTGCGGGCGCTGCTGGTGGGGGGCGCGGACGCGGGCGCGGCGGACGCCGACGGGTGGACCCCGCTGGCGCTGGCGGCGCGGGGGGGGTTCGCTACCATCGTGCGGGATCTGCTTGATGCGGGCGCGCCTGTTGACCCGAGGGACTGTGTAAGAAAAATACTTACTTTACATTGCTTTTCCAAATTACCTGGCTGCCGGATAACCGGTGGCGAAGAAGAAGGCTTTTAGCTTATCCGTGTACTGGTCTAATTTGTTCAGCAAGGTCATACATTCGCCTCGGCTGCCCGGCAACAGGAAATGTGAAAAGTACTAATTTACAAATCCAAGATAGTTATAAACAGAACATTTCTTTTATGTGTGTGCCGGCCATTCGACTCTGACTTTTAAAACAAGATAAAGTTTTAAAAACTTTAATTCGGCATCCAAAGTTTTACAGAAGTGATGCTGACTACGAAACCATTTCGAGATATCACGTTTCCCAACAATATTTTCTTGAAATTAAATCATATAATGCTAAGATAGCTGTTATTTTATCAAAAAACTGTAGCAGTGTTTGTCCTTTAATGTTATTTCAAAGACGTTCCTTTCTGCAGTTTATTAATAAGATATCGATAATTGTAGGTATGTTTAGTATAATATCGTAATAATTTCAATTGAGATCACAAATTCGTAAAATGTTTTGCAATCTGTCGCTACGTGATTTTGTCAATCGATGACGTCATTAAGAACAAAAGTTGAACAATCTTTAAAAAATCATAACTTTACAATTAGCAATTGGGTCTTTTATTTTCGTGTTTGCTATCGAATAAACGACGACCACTGACCATTGACACGGTAGCTCAATTGGTAGAGCGACGGGGGCGTATACCCGAAGTCGCGGGTTCGATTCCCGCCTGTGTCGAAATTTTTCTTTCCTTTATTTATTCTTTATTTATTAGTAAAAACTTTGCATTCCGAAATTCGCTATGCTAAATATTTAGTTTGGCTTAGTTTACATGTTATTAAGGAAGATGATCCACTATTATGAATCTAATGATTAATTAAAAAATACCCATTTGTCCCCACGCAACTTCGAAAGGTGGCTGAGGAATGTCTCATTCCCTAGCTCTGGCTACCCCTTCAAGGGATTTATAGCCGTGAGTATATGTATGTATGTACCCATTTGTCTTATATAGGCATAATATTGTGATTACCTTGTAGGATTTAACAATAACATCAGATTGAATAAGATTCGGTTATTTCATCAATACAAATCAGACTTAATATATACATCAATGCAGCCGTTTGTACCCGAAGAGACGTCGTTATCAGTTTACCACAACTGTAGTAATAATTAAAATAAATCTATATTGGTCATAAATAGCACGCCCCAGTTTCTCACAATGGAGCAATGACCAAAATATTTAGTGCGTCAGGCGTCGCGATGAATATTGTTATATTTATACCTTCTGTGGAGCTCTGCCAACATAACGCCGGCATATGTCACATTCACACATCCGCTCTTACTTGCTTTGCTTTCCAAATCAAGGACCACATTTATAATTGTTCTTTTAAGTATGGAAATGGCTTTAGAATTGATAGTAGGTTTAAGCAACTTGGAGCCGAAGAAGATGATGAGCCGAATGTTTAGTTTCGTCCTCCTGTGACTCGTTTTCAGTGAAGAAAATATTAATAGGATAAAATAATGAGATTATTATCTTACCTTTCTTTGTCATAAACGTCATAAAATTTGGTGATGAATTAATATTTTTATTACTACTTAAGTGTGAAAAGTTCAATGTAAAAGCTTAGACCTTCCTAGATTATTCTGAAGAAGAGAAAGTAGTAAGAACAAATATAATGTAGAATTAAAGTAAGATTAAAAAGAACTATATATAAAACGTATTTAAGTGGAAAAGCGGTTGATGGCGATGATGGCAAATTATTTAATGGCAAACACATGTACAAAAAATCTGTATAATACAAAAGTACATATACTCACGGCTTTAAATCTCAAAAAGGGGCAGTCGGAGTTTCAGTATATAAGAAACCTTAGCTACTTTTAGAAGTTTATTGGTATTTTAATTTATCATTAGTGATGGTCTTCAGCCATATCGCCCACGCTTTACTCAAAAACCCCCAAAATCCTAAGTCGCCTTTTACGAAACCTGCAGGAAGAAACAGTTTAGTAGTTAGTATTATTCTAAGCCGACACTACACAGCTTCATTGTCTCACATTATCATTATCACGGATTTTAGCTGACAGTTACTACCCAGCTAAGCTCACAAATGCCAGAATGAAATATTAAGATTCAGAATCATAATATTAAATGTCATTACAGCTGGCATTATTTATCTTGTTAAACAAAAGACGTTTATCATCCATGTGTTTGCATAAATCTTGTTCTTGTGTTTTCTGAATTTGAATATTTCTACCTACAATACAATATTTAAATGATTAAATTTCTTTAAACGAAATCATAGAGTATTTTAATAAATAGAGCGGAACCGTAGTTCAGTACAAAAATTGCTTAAAAAATGCGACTATCAGTTGTCAAAATAAATTGTCTTTACACCCTGAGTGGTTGATTCAATGTTTTACTCTTGCTGTTCATACATTTGCTTCGCTTAAGTCAATTGAAATCCACTGAATCGTTTACGGAAATTGTCATTCTTCGTTTCTTCTCTATTTATTTAAGTTCCCTATGTTCGAATTATATCGATTAAATGCTTTCCGACGAATATCTGTTGTTTTGGTAAACATTGAAACAGAAATACGACAAATGTAAATCCACGTGAATCCAAAGCTAATTAATATGCAAATCATTGACTGCAGAAAATCAAATCAAATAAAGAGTACCACAACTTATGATTTGATGAATTAGCTCATTTAAGTACATTATCTTTACAAAGTGTTGATGTTATAAAGAGAGATATTGTTATAAAAATCTATTCGACTACTCCAATGCGGCCGAATGGATTTGTTTCCAATTGTGTATATTCAACTTTTAATCCCTATCAATGCTCCTGTATAATGCAAAACAATCTAAAACCGTTTTAAACCGATTAACGAACTCTCGAAAGCTAATAAATAATAATTCTCTCTCTGCTCTTACAGGGAGGCTGGACCCCGCTGATGTGGGCCTCATACAAAGGCCACGAAGACGTAGTAGCGATATTACTTGACAAAGGTGCTGATGTACACGCACATGGCAGCTACAATATCACGTAAGTTTACTTTCATATAAATTAAAATGATTCAAATTTGATATTTCAAATACTGATGAAAATTACTTAGGAATATATGATTTGAAAATTCGAACTTTGCTCTCTATTTACGATTTTCCATTTCTAGGCTACAATACCCAATTTGGGTATTGTAGGACACACATGTCTATACTTTAATATATTAATAATACCTTAAAAATTGTTAAAAAAAAAGAATGAGTGTGAAGCGCTGACAGCGTATTATACTAACCGAAGTTTATATGCATATAATTATGCATATACATAAACTAAGTACGTTGTTGTTATGAAAAGCCCTAGTTTTCTACCTGTAACGGTCTCTATGATGATGATGACAGGAACCCAATACAGGGCCATACACGTTTTAATTTTTACGGGTTTTTACCCGGTAATTGTGTTGACTAAATATTATAATACCCTAAATCAAACTTAAGATAGGAAAATCCATGTAACAAGCATTTCCCTCGTAATATCCTATTGCAATGTTTTCCCTCTAAGAGAAATTATTATTTGTAGAGAAATCCACTCAAAACCTATCTTTACTTAATGTTAAACCTTACCATTTGTTACATACATGACCGACTTTTAACAAGCGCTTCGTGTATAGTTCACTAGTATGGGCAGCCGGCCGTCGCCACAGCGGCGTGGTGGTGCGGCTCCTAGCGGCGGGCGCGCGGGCCAGCGCCGGCGACAAGTACGCCACGTCCGCGCTCACCTGGGCGGCCCGCGCGGGGGACCTGGCTTCTTGCGTGGCTTTATTACGGGCGGGAGCAGATGTTAATACGGCGGGCATGTATTGCTGGACACCATTGCTGCAAGCTACACATGGTTAGTGGTGTTATTGACAATGATACTAGGTAGCGAAGTACTAGACAGCGAAGTGACAAGTACGCCAAGTTCGCGCTGACCTGGGCGGCCCATGCGGGGGATCTGGCGTCTTGTGTGGCTTTATTACGGACGAGAGCAGATGTCAACACGGCTGGGATGTATTGCTGGACACCACTGCTGCAAGCCACCCATGGTAAGTAGTATAGTAGTTTGATACTAGACAGTGAAGTGACAAGTGTGCCACGTCCGTGCTCACCTGGGCGGCATGTGCGGGGGACCTGGCTAATTACGTGGCTCTATTGTGGGCGAGAACGGATGTTAACACGGCGGGCATGTATTGCTGGACACGACTGCTGCAGGCCACGCATGGTTAGTGAAGTATATTTTTCAGTCATAAGTAAAATTCATCTCTACCATCTTCTTTCAATATAAATTATTTAAGTCACCGTTTTGTTTTATTTTCAGGCAACCACGTAGAAATAGTGCAACTGCTGCTCGAGCATAAACCGAACGTGAACGCGCTAGACAAGGACGGGTATACGGCGCTGGCGATCGCCTGCAAGGAGGGGTTCTATGATATCGCCACTTTGCTTATTAATAGTGGCGCTTATATTAATGTTCAGGTATGTAATAGTACTAAAGATTATTAATGAATTACAAAGTTTTAAATTATAAAAAAGTATTAAAAATTTGAAAAAGAAGGCTCTATAAAAAACATGTTATATATTTATTGCCGTCAATAGTGTGACAATTTGTTTTGGTAATGTTATACGGATGATAATTTGCAGCTATTTTCACTCTATCTAATTGTTTTTGTTGATTTTGCGCAATGGATTATTTACCAAAATTGCCCATAGTGATGGAAAACATCGTGAGAAAAACCACATGACTGAGTAATGACGGTCATGTGGCAGTGTGTTAGTCCAACGTTTTTAAGCAACTTTACCCCTTATAAATATTATTATTTGTACGTCACCAGGACCATTCCAAAGACACGCCACTAATCCACGCAGTGAAGGGCGGCCACAAGAACATCGTAGAGGCTCTGCTCAAGAAGCACGTGGACGTAGACCTCCCAGGGAAGGACAAGAAGACCCCTGTCTATACCGCTGTGGAAAAGGGACATGTTGCCGTGCTCAAGTTACTGTTGGCTTCGAATCCTGATCTGGAACTTAGTACTATAGTAAGTATTTTTTTGTTTGGTTATTATTATTTTTTTATTAATTTATTAAGGATTATTGGAGCATAAGATAACTAAAGAGTATGAAATGAGTAAACGTGTTTACTAAAAATGATCACTGGTAATAAGATAAAAATATTGAACAATATTTAATTGTTAGCTCGTGTCAACTTTAAGTTGTATGTGAAATTAACACTGACCTCCATTATACTATATAAGTACGCTGGACTAACGATACGTATCAAAATGACAGCTATTTACTGTGCCAATTTGAAGCGCCTCCAATGAAGGAACGAGGAACTAAATACGACGTAAACTGCTGTTCGGGCTGCTCCCAATTATGTGACTGATAATATAATAAAATGATAAACTGATAGTAAATGAAAACTGTATTAATGAAGAATAACTTAAATGTAACTGATAACTGATGAGCACGCGTAGCTGTCTTGATAGCTATAAACGAACTGAATAAATAATTAAATAAAACTAATAGATGGAGTAAAATGCTGACGCACGCTTCTGTACGACCTAACTCGTACATCTTCCCGGGCGGGAGAAATGGGGTTAGTAGTAGTGATAAAACTATAATGATGGCTTATGAGGTGCAAATGATTGTGATACATCATGATCGACATATTCTGATTCAAATAATGTTTGTGTTAGTAAGTAACGCTAAACTAAAATATGCACTATATTGTTTATATTGTAATATTTTACTAGTTGCAGGAACGAACTGACAACTTAGTATTATTAAACATCCTTTGACACGAACGAAACTTGGTTTAGTACTGGTGATGACCCTAAATTTTTTCTAGATCGTTTGCTTTCTACGATTGCCGATTTCGTGCTTAGGTTTTTGGCAGATTTTCGAACTAAGTCGTTCACTTCACTATAAACACTACACTTGTCACTGCTGGATGGCACTGGGGTGCTGTGCGTTGCAGCGGGCGGTGCGCGGGGCGCGGGTGGCGGCGAGGAGCCGGCTGGCGGCGCGCCGGCCCGCACGCGGAGACGGCGGTATGCCAACGCTATGGCTATCACTGCTAGCAGCGCGTACATCGTATAGATTGCAGCGTAGTGGTGGATGGTATGAGAGGCCACCCCTTCTAATAACGGCTGACTCTTCTGCATGGTTTTGATTTTCTCTTCGATCTCTTTCATTTGACGAGAATGTGGGTTAAGTTCTGATTGATCTTCAGTAACTGAACCATCTGGTATGGATACATTTATGATGTGGTTGATTTGTGAAATTTCCGGTATTTTTATTTTTGAGCTTACGGTCATTTTACTGATCTCTAATCTGTGAGAATATAAAAAGAAATCCGCTGATTTAATAATGCATCCTTGATCGATGTTAAAAAATCCGTAATTTTTCAGTTGCACCTGGGTGATATGATCGTCGCATACTAGCTTTACATGGGTTGGTTCGCAATAAAAATAAAAATATTTGTTTAATTTTGTCAGTTCTATCCACCTGTTCTCGCATGACTCGGTAATAGTTTCACATGATTTGAAATAGGGATTCTTTTTGCAGAAACTCTTATCGTCCTTGATATAATAAATTCTGTTTTTGACGTTGCATAGTAAGATTTCGGGGTTTTTATGTATGCAAGCTTTTATATCTTGTTCAGTGATATCTATGAATGAGTCTTGTCTGAGGTTTACGGCAACATACTCTGACACTGGTACTATCGCAATTTCTTTGTTGTGGTCTAGTAAGCGTGGAATAGGTATGATTCTTGATATCTCATACAAGTCGTCACCGATGAGTGGAATCAGGATTTCAAATATAATGTATCTTGTGGTTACCCGGGCTCGAACTTCCAATAAATTATATATTTCTGATAAGCTGTCTGTTTTCATGATAGGTAAGGAGAGGTCTTTCGGTAGCTGTTCTGTAATAGTTCCCAACTCGTGTCTCAACTGATCAGGGGTAATAAGGTTAAAGTTGAACTTTCCATTATAAATATTAGTTACAGTATCAAGTAGTGTAAGCTGTATTTTGTTCAATGTAGATACAATATTATTTGCAATCATAGCGGTGGTTATAAAGTCGTTCATGATCGATAGATTTTGCATGTTGCTTTGCATCTGATATACTGATTTATCTAAGGTATTGAATTTTCGGGTTATAAATTTGTAGTGCTTATCGATCACACTTTCCGTACGTTTTAACATGTTAAACTCAGCCTCAACTATTGAAGTACTGTTTTTCCAAAGCGAGGCCAAATGTTTCTGATTTTCTTTAACAAGATTTATATCTCGTTCATATTGTTCGGCAAAACGAGCATCAAGTACACCAAACAAACTATTTGCTGCGTATCCAATTACATCGATAAGGCTGCGTCGCTGCCGGTGACTGCTAGACGAGGTGTCGCCATTATGATTAGTTAGGATATTATTATTGTATTCGAGTTCGGCCACCTCATGATTAAGCTGCAACATAATACCTTCACAGTGCGACGAGTCTTTTATTTTCATACATAAATTGTTTAGGTAGGTTATGTACCTTTGAAGAGCCATGTTACCGTCTCGATAAGGTTGAGTATCGTAAAACACAATTAAGCGCCATTTATCTCTTATCAATTGCATGTCTGTAATGCGATCGAAGTATACGCTATTATTGTTTTGGAGTGTTGTCATGTTGTAGGCGCATTCTGAGGGCGGGGTTGACAGAAGTACTAAACATAATGTTAATAATGAAGATAAGACAAATCCTACTGTTTTCCTTGATCTTGAAACTGATTTTGGTTGTGGCTCAGGAATGTCTTCCTTAACTGATTTTATTTGTGTTTCTGACTGATGAACGGGTAAGACACAGAGTTTGAGGATTGGTCTTCTCAATATGCCATTTTTTGTCTTTACGGTCACAACTCGGACATAACCATCTGTACCAGGATGTAATTCCAATACCCGACCTAGATACCATTTGCCTGGTGGAAGGTTGTCTTCTTTTATTATGACGACGTCATTGATTTTAATATTTGCTTGTGGCTGCCTCCACTTGCTTCTTATTGATAGGTTGCTCAAATATTCATCTCGCCAACGACGCCAAACATCATTCACAATTTTTTGGGTTAAGTGCCATCTTGTTCTGAGATCTGTTTCCGTATTATGTATGGTTAGCGTCGGTCCACTAGATAGAAAGTGTGACGGAGTGAGTACGTCTAAGTCATTCGGATCTTCAGTTAGTGCACACAGTGGTCTTGAATGCTTTTTGTTACTATCTCTCCAAAAGATCATTTGCAGGTATTGATCTTCTTGATTTATCCATATTTGTCGAAACATTTTCTCAATATCAGCGGTAAAAGCAAATTTGAATTGGCGCCATTTGATTATGAGGCTCTGAATATCTTGTTGCAAATTAGGGCCGCGACACATTACTTCATTTAAACTTACACCCGTTGATGTTTTTTGAGACGCATTAAATACTACACGTAACTTAGTAGTAGTAGACTCTTCACGTGTCACACAATGATGAGGTAAATAACAATGAGTAATATTATTGTTATCTTTCATTGATGGTGTCATATGACCGAGAGCTAAATACTCATCGATAAACAATTTATAATTTACTGCCGTAACTTGATTTTTACTGAGTCTCTGCTCCAACTTATAAAATTGTGCCATTGCTTTTGCTCTCGATTGCCCTAATAATTCTTGGTAATTATCTTTGAGAGGCAACCGGACCTCATAGCGTCCATCTGACCGTCTGATTGTGGTATCTTGATAGTATTTTAGGCACATTAAGTCGGACTCGGACAAGTCAGTCTGTTCGGAAGTTATCTCTTCGGTTTCCCAGAACTGCTGGATATCTTGTAAGTTATTGAGAACTACATTGCAGTGGAAAGTTCTTGCGTTTCCACTTAAAATCCAACCAAGTTGGGTTTGTTGCGCGACAGGGAGAGACGAGTCAGCTTTACATACGCCATCCATTAAGATATGTGAATAAACGTCTGCTCCTAATAATAAATCGACCGGGCGACTGATATTGAATTCTGGATCTGCCAACTTGATATGGTCTAAATATGCCCAATTTGGTTTCGCTACAGACTGGTTTGGTAGAGGTTTTATAAGTTGATTCATTATCAAAACATCTGTTTCAAAAGTAAACGAGCTGATGGTTGATAAGCACTTGATAGTTATCATCCCTTTACACTTACTTTCTTTGTCACCAACACCCGAAATTATACCATGGCATTTCTTTCTAGGCAACATTAACCTCTGTGCCGCTTTCTCAGTGATAATTGATATCTGAGACCCTTGGTCTAATAAGGCACGCATTGTATAAGATGATCCGTCCGCGGCTTCAATATTTAATAAAGCCGTTGGTAATAAAACTTCATACGAGCCACTCTGCAGTGAGGCGTGCGAGCCACTTTTGACCTTATTACCTTTATTTTCAGCTGAAGTTACGTTCGATCTGTCTGCACCTTCCTGAGAAAACGCCTCATGAAGTAAACTGTTGTGCCCTTGATTGCACTCACGACATACTTTCTCTGATGTGCATGCTTTTTCTTGATGATCGAACAAACAGTTTGGACAGAGATTAAGTCGTTTGACAGTTTTTAATTTCATATTCGCAGGCATGTCAATGAACTGTTTGCAAAAATAAATTCTATGTTCAAAACTGTTGCATAGCGCACAGTGATATTTTGCTGATGTTACTTTTTTGCTCGTACTAGGCGATTGAACTTTAATCTTACTGCTTGATAGGAATGCATTTTTGTAAGAAGTAGGTTGCTGACTACGATTATTGCTAGATTGCTGTTTAAGATGGACTTGGTACTTTTGTGTCGAAATATTAACATTCTGCTTGCAACGCGAAGTTTCTAGCGTTGTGAATTTTATTTCCAAAAAATCAAGAAATTCTTTCAGGATGGGTAACTCCCTCGGGTTTTTCACTGATTCCACATAATCTGAGTATGATTCATTATCTAGTTTTTGTGATAGTAGGTACACCAGTATGGGGTCCCATGTTGTTATATCGACTCCCAGGTTCTTAATAGCATTGACACACTCATGGGTGGTGTCGTGTAATCGTTTTATATGCGCGACGGATTTTTGTTGAATGACCGGTAAATTCGTAAGGGTATTCATATAAGATGTAAAAACTAGTTTCTTGTTATTGTACCTATGGTTTAATAATTCCCAGCATGTTTCGTAATTATCAGCACTGATAGATAAATGTTGAATTAGCTTCTCTGCTTCCCCTTTAACTTTAGATTTTAAGAACTGCATTTTTGTGGCTTTCGGTATAGATGGGTTGTTGTGGATAGCCTCTTGAAACAACTCTTTAAAGGAAACCCAATTATTATACGACCCATTAAACACCGGAATTTCTATTTTAGGGGTAGTTTGGCTGATATGAGCGACTGACCATATTTTCTTGCTAATGAGTTTCTTGATGTACTCGTAATTTCTTTCGTACTCACTGAACATAGCCTCGTATTCTTGATTGGAGCCGTTCAAATCACTGTCAAGTTCCCAATGAAGATTGTCGATAGCGTTCCAGCGGGACTGAATGCAACGTAGTAGATCTTCAAGTTCCCATTTCTCTGATACCGAGTCGAGATCTATATTCTTCAATGTGCGATGGAAAGCTTTAAAGTTGCTCTGCTGTTTTCGAAGCTGCTCTTCTGTCTTACTCGCAGTAATTGTCGATTTACTCGAGCGAGGCTCCAAGGGTTGGGACTGAACACCCTCATTCGTAGAGTCGTGAATAAATTCAGGAAGCTTTAACTCAGCAAATGGGGGTGAATCGTAATTACTGATCGCCGACCTGATGGTCGTATATCTTACTCTTACTGTTTCTAACTCTTTCTTGATAAAAGCATTTAGTTCTGCATCCAACTGTAAATCCGACGTCAATATCTCATCTACCTTACTCTCATACTCTTCCCAATAACTGTCGAGGGTTTTTATTCTTCGCTGGATATACTCGGGTGTCTTCCTACTTGGGCTATCTTTCTTAAAATTGGTAAAGATGCTCTCAATTGATTTAAAGAGGTCTTTTTGATTATCAATGAAATCCTTGATAGACGACATTTTTTATGGATAATAATAAAATGGACAGATCTTACTTGATATCTGCTGCTGATGCTGGTCTGCGACTGCTACTCACAGTATACCTTGATCATACGATGAGTTTTCGATAGGATTTGGTTTGTGTTTGTAAGGCACAAAGATAATCCTTTACGTGGTTTACTGTACACACTTCACTGATTCTGTCCGGTAAGCGAAACTACTGACACAATTCGGCACGCGCGGCGCGTGTATGTAAACGTGTTAGAGTCCTGCTTTCCAGAAGGCTCGAAGGACCAATGTTCGGGCTGCTCCCAATTATGTGACTGATAATATAATAAAATGATAAACTGATAGTAAATGAAAACTGTATTAATGAAGAATAACTTAAATGTAACTGATAACTGATGAGCACGCGTAGCTGTCTTGATAGCTATAAACGAACTGAATAAATAATTAAATAAAACTAATAGATGGAGTAAAATGCTGACGCACGCTTCTGTACGACCTAACTCGTACAACTGCAAAATGGCCAGTGTTTTTTTACCATAAAGCATAATATATCTATGGTTTTTAGAAACAATTATAAATCAATAGTGCTGTAAAGTTTCGTTTCGATAAAACTTAGCCTTTCCTTTAAGCAGAAACATTTTATCGATATATTTTATCTCACTGTACCATCTCTTTTATTAGTTCCTTGTTCCTTCACTGCTGCCGTAAGCGCCAAAATGGCGAAAATCAAATCGCCTCACTGTCACCCGGCCTATAATTAGTCCAGCGTACTTATATAGTATAATGGAGGTCAGTGGAAATTAAACTAAAAATAAGGTTTTGAAAATAAAATAAAAATTTTGATGGCGTGAATTATTTTTTTGATTGAAACTCAAGATATCAAATAACAATATAAAAAAAAACTAAATAAAAAAAACATTGTAAATTGTCCGTTGGGTTGGGAGTTGGGATGAATATAACCCTTTTTTGTATTTTGTGAACGGGTATGTTTTCCGCAAGTCGACGTCTGCTAAGTGCCTACTTTGCGTGACAAGGGAATGGCACTACTCCAGCCATCCCAGCTCACTAAGAAATATAACCCTATTGTCTGTGCTATTCTTTGAAATGAAATATAATATATGTATATCAAATATAAGAATAAAATCAAAACTGTTCTAGTTTTTGATTTCAACTTTGAAACGTAAAATTTTTAGTTTAATTCCAACATTTAAAAAAAATGCTAAGGCAGCACAGGACTGGCCGCGTTCGAGATCTTAAGGCAATCATTTTCGATATTTAACTGCAATTTTGAAATAAAATAAAACATATTCGTATGTAAAGTTACATTATTTTAATGAAATATATTATCCACAGACAGGCGACACCCCATTGATGCGCGCAGTTCGCTCGCGAAACGCAGAGATGGTGCAGTTACTGTTGGAACGGAAGGCCAGGGTCAACGTCACGGACAAGAGAGGAGACACGGCATTGCATATAGCTATTAGGGCTCGATCTAAGGTACATAACTAATCATATTATTGCAAAAAAAGTAATTCGTTTTGCATGAGAACCTCATGTGGGGATTATTACTGGTAAATTTTCGTCACCAGCGGAACTCAAAGCCACGAGCTCCCACTGAAGGCCAGTCTGGGTTCGAGTCTCGCTGGTGTCGAAAATTTTGTTGTTGTCGTCCTATGGCACCCCACTGGTGCACAGGGCCTGCACAAGCTCCCGCCACGCCTTCCTGTCTGCCGCGACTTCCCTGGCCGCACTCCAGCTCAGTCCCGCCGCTCGCAGCTCGCTCTCCACGCTCCGGCGCCAAGTGTGTACGGGACGGCCGCGGGCTCGCGCCCCGTCCGGTGGTTTCCACTCGAATGCGATGCTGGCGTTTGTGGTCCCTCTTCGAAATGTGTGCCCCATCCGCCTCCATTTTCTCAGTGCGATGTCAGTCACAACTGGAGTCTGCTGGCATTGGTTCCACAGGTCCACGTTCCGGATTGTCATTGGCCAGTAAATGCGGAGGATTGACCTCAGGGACTTGTTGACGAAGACTTGGAGCTTATTCGTCAGCCCCTTTGTCACTCTCCACGTTTCACAGCCAAAGAGCAGAACGGATTTCACCACGGATTCGAAGAGGGAGATCTTTACTCGACGGGAAAGGACATTTGACTCCCAGACAGGTCTCAGTTGGGCAAAGGCCGCGTTTGCCTTCCGTATCCTGCTTTCAACATCCTCGTCTGCACCTCCTTCTCCTTCTCCTCCTTCAATGGTTCTGTCGTTGAAGGATTTATCCGCATGTCGACGGTTTTGCGTTTATTAATTCGCAGGCCCATGACTTCTGCTTGCTTTCTAAGGCTCTCAAGTTTAGCTTCTAAATGGGCTAGAGTTGGCGAGATTAACACAATGTCGTCCGCGTAGTCCAAGTCTTCTAAGACAGAAGCGCCCCACTTCACACCTCGAGGTGTTTGGGTGACCGCTCTCATGACGTCGTCCAACAGAATAATGAAGAGAAGCGGCGATAAGAGGCATCCTTGCTTGACGCCCGCAGAGATGCATATTGGTGCTCCCAGCTCCTTTTCATGAATCACCCGGCATGTGCTACCTTCGTACAGGGCGCGGATTATCTCAATAATACACTGCGGGATGCCCCTGCGACTAAGGCTGGACCACAACGCGCCCCAGTTCACGGTGTCGAAGGCTTTTTCGAAATCGACGAATGCCAGCAGTAGTTCCGACTGCCATTCGACACACTGCTCGATCAGTATGCGCAAGGTGTTAGTGTGGTCTGTGCAGGAGCGTCCGGAGCGGAAACCGGCTTGTTCTTCCCTCAGCGTCTCAGCTACTGCTGGTGCGATGCGGTTGAGCAGAATCTTCGCTAAAACTTTTGCGGCGGAAGGTAGTAGTGTAATGCCGCGCCAGTTATCACATCGCGTTAAATCACCCTTCTTAGGAACTTTCACCAGAAGGCCTTGTTTCCATTCATCGGGAACTTGTCTAGTCTCCCAAATGCGGGTAAGAAGGGGATACAGCAGTGAAGCAGATGTAGCAGCATCGGCTCTCAGCATATCCACGTGCACATTGTCGACTCCTGGCGCTTTCCCTGGTTTCAGAGACTTCACTGCTAATAAAGTTTCATCAAATGAGGGAGGTGCTGTCGCAATGTCTAATACAGTGACTGGTGAGCTAGTGCTGGTTTCATGAGAGTCTGGCGTCTGGGTTTGCTTTAGCAGGCTCGTGAAGTGTTCAGTCCATCTTTGCAACTGTTCGTCTGAGGTACATAGGAGGCTACCGTCACTACCTTTAAGCGGTTTTTTAGACATACGTGCTTTGCGCCCGCTAAGTCGGCGCGTGATGTCATACAACTGGCGCATGTCTTTGCGGCGGGCCGCGGTGTTCGCACGTTCCGCTAGTTCGTCGGTGGCTCTGCGTTGGTCACGTCTCGACATTCTTCTGATGTTTTTGCGAAGGACATTGTAGCGCTCCTGGAGACTAGTAGTTTGTGGCTCAGTGCTTGACAATAATTGCAGCTTGATCCCTTGCCTTTCTTCGATTTGCTGCCACAGCTCAGAGGACATCCAGTCTTCCCTCCTCGGGGAAATATATCCGAGTGCTTCTTCACCGGCTTTTGTGAAGGCAGTGCGAACGCGGACCCAAGTTTCCTCAATTTGCTCATCTTCTAATTCCTCTAAAAGTTCGAACTGATTCCTGAGAGACAAACAGAATTCTTCCCGTCCTTCTGGTGTCCGTAGTTTCCGGACTTCAAAACTTCTAGAGATCTTCTCAAAGTTACGGCGGGGGGAGGAAAGCTTGAGCCTTACCTCAGCAACAACCAGGTGGTGATCGCTGTCTACGTCGGCACCACGTCGGTTACGAACATCCAACAGGGAGGATCTCCATGTGCGGCTGATCGCAACATGATCAATCTGGTTGCGAGTTACACCATCAGGGGAAATCCATGTTGTTTTATGGCACTCTTTGTGTTTAAACAGTGTTCCTCCTATAACAAGGTTTCTTGCGGAACACAGGTCACCGAAAAGTTCTCCGTTCTCGTTTATGTTTCCGATGGCGCCATGAGTACCCATATAGAAAAAATTTATTTGCTCAATTGATAAAAAAAACTAATTAGAGAGCGAACGTATAAAGTGAAAACCAAGATTAAATTGTTTGGATAGAAGAGGCAAGTGTGGTGTCTGCTTAGAATAGTAAATATAAATACGTACATACATACATACACTCACGGCTATATTTCCCTAGAAGGGGTAGCCAGAGCTAAGTAATTAGAAATTCCTCAGCCACCTTTGGAAGCTGAGTGGGGAAAAGATGGTAAAAATAAAGGTTTTTGGTGATGGGTCTCCAACCGCATCGCCCAAAAATCCAATAAAAAAGCCCCTATACCCTTAGTCGCCTCTTACGACACCCGTGGGTAGAAAGGGGTAGCGACATTCTAAGCCGGCACTACACGGCTTAGAATAGTACTAGACCATTTATCCATATTTTATCTGGCTAGCCCTTTTGGGATTTATATCTACGAGTATATTGTTTGTAGAATTATAAACTACTAAAGACGTATACATGAACAATACTAGTATGTTAGTAATTTTTCGTAGAAAAAAATAAGAACTATGTTCGCGAGATGTCCAAACCCCCACAACTTAGTGCTTGACGAGAGAAAAACATAACAAATATTCAAATTTTCATTATTTTTAAACGATGTTATGTCATCTTGCTCTCCTAAAATCCCTCTTTAAATAGAACACCCAAAACCATTTAACAAACAAAAGATTTCTCTTCCATTTCTATTTCAGCAAATAGTAGAAATCCTGCTACGTAACCCAAAGAACAGCCAGCTTCTATACAAGCCAAACAAGCTAAACGAGACTCCATACAACATCGACATGAGTTACAATAAGACGATACTCGGTCAAATATTCGGCGCTCGCAAACTGAACACAAACGAAGACAATGAAAACATGCTAGGCTATGAGCTATATAGCGCCGCGCTTGCTGACATGTTGTCGGAGCCTAGTCTCTCGGTGCCAATCACGGTGGGGTTGTACGCGAGATGGGGCTCTGGGAAGTCCTTCCTACTTAATAAGCTGAAAGGTAACATCATTGTAGTATGCTATATATCCTACATAGCTCGCAAACTGAACACAAAGAAACATAATGAAAACATGCTAGGCTATGAGCTATATAGCGCCTCGCTCGCTGACATGTTGTCGGAGCCTAGTCTCTCGGTACCTATCACGGTGGGGTTATACGCTTTTTAGTATTAAATAATTAAAAGAAATAACTTGTGTAACAATTATTTGATTACGCTGTACTTGTAAAATTTAAATATTTAAATTAAATTAACAATAAAGAATATTTGATTTGAATTTGATTTGTACGTTTGTGTGCTTTAAACTGTCTGGAATAAAGTTGGCTGTACGAGTCAGACTAATAATGTTTGTAAGACAAGCTTTTAGCAATCGACTTAATCTAAAACTTTCATTGCATTTAATAACCCATAAACGATTTTTCATCTCGCACAGAATCGAAAACCCCGTGTTTCTAAAAAACAGTTCTATTCAGTAAATTGACATCTGAACTCCCACCAGAGGAGATGAAGAACTTCGCGCGGCAATGGAGCGAGGGCGGCTGGGCGTGGTCGTGGGCGGTGTGGTGGGCGGCGTGGCACGGCGGGCTGGTGCTGGGCGCGGTGGTGGCCGCCGTCGCGCCGCCACATGTCGCTGTCGCGGTCGCACTCACCGTCGCCGCCGCTCTCTATCTCGCTCTGTATTTGCTGTGGTATTTGGGGAATAGGTGAGGAACTTTACTTGTACACTAACTAATAACTATTAGATTGTCTATAGAAAGAACACATACTCGCCCTCTATCTCGTGAGTGCACTATCCAAGCAAAACATGAATACTCTGTACATATGACATTAAAGTCACGTGATATTCAGTAGTATTAAAACCTCTGCCAACTGAGGGTCAACTCTTCACATCGAGAACGATAATAGGCATACCTATATCTTCTAACCCATATTAAAATTTATTTCTGTCTCGCTCACACGAAACGAATATTCGTATTTTGGCATTTCTGATATATGAGAAAACATGGTGATATTCGACGAATCCAACGATATCTCCGTAGTTGTCGTTGGTTTCATCGAATAGAAAGCGTGAATGTCTGTATTGTTCTATACATATCGAAATGTCAAATCCGAATCGATCGTGCGACGGAGAAGAAAATAAATGTTAATATGAGTAGAAGAGATAAGTATGCCGATTGTACCTCACTGTAAACTGTATGATAATTTCTTTTGTAAATTTGTGTTTGATTTACAATAAAGAGTTATTCTATTCTATTCTATGCTAATTATCGTTCCCGGCGTGAATGGTAGACCTTCTAATGCGATGTTTGAGGTTTCAAGTAGAAGCCAAAAATATTAAAGCATAAACGTGATAAACAGTGAATCGTTGTTAACGTTTTTCGAGAAGCAATCGTTGTGTAAGGTTGTAAGTTAAAAGGGAATGATTTCTACCAAACTTTACTTAAATACTTTCACTAACAGGTAGCTACTCTATTCTTAGTTTAGCTAAATATTAGCCTGTAAATACAAAAGGCTAGCTAAGTTTATAAAGCTTAGGTGGATCGCTAGCTAAGTTATACGTAGCGTCGTATTTCTTGCTTAAAATTGTACTTACAATAATATGAAAAAATATAAGGATCGTTAATGGTTTTTGCAATAGTATAAATATTTTAAAGCGATTTACATTCTATACTGAAAACATAAGAATTAAATAAAATATCAAATAATTTCCAGATACGAGACATGGTGGGCAGGTGGTATACTATCCGCTCTCGGTCGCAGGTTCAATTCCCTGCTATTAGTATTACAAGTGGTGTTTTGTCATCCACCCGGACCTAACGATCCTAGAGCATTGCCTGCTACGCCAATAAGGTTCGTTTTAAAAGTTTATTTTTAAATATAATTTACCATACAATAGTGCCAGTTCTATTGACCATATGTATGTTTATTTGTGTCAATATTATTCGTCTCAAAACTTTAAAGCAGGTTACTTTTGCATAACTTGATTTGTACCTCCTACATTATGTTACCCCCATCATTTTCAGAAACTATTTTACCAATACAAAGTTAAGAATACATTATTTTTTGTGACATGCTAAATTTGTCCTTTACAAAAAAAAACTTGGTACTTAATCGAAGCCTAATTGATCAATTTTGATAGGATATATACTTCTTACGATATATACTTATTCTTTCCGTTATTTCCTGATCAACCTCTTACTGAATATGTTGCAAAATAATTGTAGATTTCACTTCACGGAAGGTATGAAGAGTGTGGGCGGGCAGGAAGGCGAGGCCATGGTGGTGCAAATGATAGCAAGTTTGGCCGAGGCCTTGGAGTGTCAGTATGGCAGGGTGTGCACGCGATTGGCTAGGGCGTTTAGGCCTAAGCCTGTGTCTTCTACTAGTGGATGGAGGTATTTACTGTGTTTATTTAAACTTTGTAAAGTTACAGTTTTTTATGTATTTGTGGTTTTACAGTCGACGGGAATAATATTGTAATTTACTCATATCCACCCCTCATTCTGTCTGGTCGCGACTTAAACTCGCAAGCCAAACTTGACGAATTTGGGATGCAATGAGTATTATACGTATTTTTACGTAGGCGCGTAAAAAGCGCTAAAAAAGCTAGTTAGGTTTTTAGAATTTGAAATTTCATAGCCACTTTAATAAGTTAACTGTGAAAAAGATTGTAAAAATAATAGCTGCTTAGTGATGAGTCTCCAGCTTCTTAAACAATCTCTTGGAAACCCGCTGTTATCTTCCGCCATTACAACAATTATTGTTAAATCCAGATGGCGTCGCGTGTGCTGCATTCCTCACATAGTGACGTTCGAGATTTGCTTCACGGCCATCCTGGTGGGGTTGGCAGTGCTGGTCTTGTATTTTACTGAGACTGATGAGAAGTAAGTATTCTTTGTATTGTTAGAATAAAAAATATTTCATAATAAAAACAAATTATTTGACGTTATGACTTCTTGTTAATCGATATGAATGTGCCAGTAGTGGAACTCACTTTATTTGCCGATGCTCCAACTTCCTGTGAAAATTTATGCCAACTTTCTTCTTTGTATATTGTATGTTTATTTACTCTACGATGTCCTTAATCTTAAATACACCCAACTACGTTTTTATGGCAGAAATGGTTTACGTTTTAAGTTAGTTCTATTTTTTTAGTTAGTTTATTAGTAGTTAGTATTCACCAAATCAGTTTATATTTTTGGAGTACGTTGGCATGTTGAACCTATGATTTGCATTTATACTGAGACTGAGAAATGCTTTGATACCGCGATGTAAGATTTGAAAGACAGACACCGCTTGTGTGCGAGTCTGTAAAGTGTGCGTACGTGAATGTATTTTGTGTGATGTGAAAAACATGTATAATGCTAAATCTTCCACGACCCCATTCTCCCCAGCCGTCGCACGTACCACGGCGCACTCCTCATCGCGGGCGTGGTGCTCCTCGCCAACGTATCAACGGTGGCCAACTGATCAATCCTTAAATACAACTAACGTTCTAAAACATATCTCCATACTCCCCAGCCGCCGATCCTACCACGCGCGCTGCTGATCGCGGTGAGAGCGCTGGTGGGGTGGTGCTCCATTCCAATACGTACTAAGACCAACTTATCAATCCTCACATACAAAAAACGTTCTAAAACTCTTAATCCCCAGCCGTCGCTCGTCGCGCTCCTCATATCGGTGAGTGCGCTAGCTGGTGTGGTGCTCCTCGCCAACAAATAACATGGTAGTCTGTGTAGTGCCTTCGAATAGCACTACCCCATTTCTTCCCGTGAATTTTCGTAGGTGGCGGTTAAGGTATTGGAGCTTTTAAGCGGTTTTTGGGCAATGCAGTTGGAAACCCATAACCAACAATCTTCACCCCCCCCCCTCAAACTACCGGAAGTGGTTGACGAATTTCTAATTCGTAAGTTCTGGCTTTACCTTCCTTTTATAGCCATTATAACATTCTGAAACCTTTTAGCCGCCGCACCTACCACGGCGCACTCCTCATAGTAATCAGCGCGCTAGCTGGTGTGGTGGTGCTGGCCAATGTGTACACGTGCGGGCGGCTTATCTAACCATACATATGTGGAAATAGCAAAGATATACTGGCCAGTACACCCTGCTGTGTACCAACTTATAATTTGTATCTATGCTTAACTCGAAAAACATTTACACTCCGCGATCTAGGAATATGAGTGAGACGCTGCTATGTGCGAGTGAGTCCGCAGTAGCGTGCGCTCTGTCATGACTCCTACACATATATACAAGTCTTACTTAGTTTGGGGCTAACTTTATCTGTGTATAATGTGTCCGTATATATTTATTTATTTTAGCCGTCGCACGTACCACGGCGCGCTCCTCATCTCCGTGAGCGCTCTAGCCGGCGTGGTGGTGCTGGCCAACGTGTACACGTGCGGGCGGCTGCTGGCGGCGCTGCTGCTGGGCCCGCGCGCCGCCTGGCCCGCGCC